>JABFOV010002389.1:0-20091 GCA_022817685.1 Aradophagus sp. ZL-2020 | reverse complement strand
CGTGTGCATAGGTTGCATAATTGATAAAACGGACAGTTGTTTCTCAGCAATCTGCTAACAGGATCTAACAGCAAAAATGTGAACATCCAAGGCTGTCAAGGAAAAGTGCCGATTCTAGCGGGATAAGGCGATTTGTAGATTTTTTCCTACGGCGATAATCTCCCGGCGCTTTATCAACTGCGGTAAATTTAAACTGTTCATCAGTTTTTGCTGAGTTGCACGCGATTAATTCGAATATGCCCTGCAAAAGCAATGACACTTGCGCTAATACCCATCCCACGGGAAACTCTAAACGGCAATTTGATGGCGAATTTCGTACATCTGTGTGTGGTTTTTTTTCTTATCTTTAATTTTTCTTTTCTATAATATAAAAAATTATATTTTAATCAATGAAAGTAAACTTTTAATATATGCAACACAAGCGTTTATACCTGTAAGCACGAATAAATCAAGTTCGTTGTTATTTATGAGAAGAGATAAGGTTTTAAATATTGATTCTACGTTTCGTGTCTTACATTATAGGAGAATTGCAAAACGCGCAAAGAATAAATATCTAAGGCCTGACTGTGTGTTCTCGTGGCTTTAAATATAACCTTTTCTTGCAACAAACGTTAATTACACAATGGTGGTATTTTTGTATCACACACGGTAGTTTAAACTATGATTGACGTATTAAATTAAATACATTGAAGTATAATTGCAAAATTATTGTAAGGTGGCAACGGAAAAATTAAGACGTTCCTGAATTGCCAAGAATACAATTTCGCTATATACATAATGCATTGAAAATATATTAATTGGCTTTAATTAGATTATGTACTTTTTGTACGGGAAATAAGGTGAATTAAAACAGTTGTAAAACATGTATATAATATTTAAAGGAATCAAGCTATTATTAAGTTTGATTTAATACTTCATGATTGTGTTTCTCAAAAAACTTAATGAAATGTTTCGTTGAATATATGCTATGTTTCAGATTTGTAATTATTTTCTCATTATTTGATTATTACATTCTGAATATTATAAAATATCGATCTTGTATACATGGACAAGGTATCCGATGCATTTCATGAAAATTAAATTCTTCAGTTTTGTCTTTCTTTGTTCACAGAGTGTTGATTTTGTCTTTCTGTTAACTGTAATTAATGTTTTCAAGATTAATTTTACAATATTCTTCCAACATTTATATACTTTTTTAAAGTAAGACATCACTCATTTATAAAGTAAAGTTAATGAAGTTATAATAAAGATTATAAAAATATCATGGAAACAAGCAGTCATTCATTATGTTAATTCATACTGTATGCCAACATATAAAATCTGAATGCACTTTTTGCGTAGAATTTCTTGAAAAGTTGTGGAAATTGATTCATGCTGTATATAATGTAATTTTATTGCACTGAGTTTACAGTGTCTTATTTTCATGAAATCTCTGTAAGCATATACTAATTCACGTAATATTTCAGTAATTTAATTAGTTATTTTGCGTTAAGAAAATAAATTTAGATGTAAAAGAATTGACGCTTAATTGTATACGATGACAAAATTCAGAAATGAAAAACAGGAAAAAAAAGAAAAGTTTTTATTCTACAAAATTACTATCTCTCCACACAACAACATTGCTTTTCACATTACTATACAGAACTCTTCAGCAGAACAGTAACTTTAACTAAACCAAAAGTACAATGTTTATTAGCTCCACAAATGGCGTCCTCGTACTCCTTTCATGAGCACAACAACCAAAACGCTTGATATCGCCACAATGGACGATAGAACAATACGCACTCTCTGCGTACTTTTGCGTGGCTGACCATTAATTTATGAAAATAAACAATGATAATAAGCCGCTGACAAGAAGAAAGAACACTCTCATGGCGAGGTCATAGGTTTCAATGCTCGAAAGTATCAGAGTCACGAAGACGAGCCTTTGGATCAGCTTAAATACGTTGGCGCGTCCGGCAATAATTATACCGATGTAGATAGTAGCGTGCAACGCGTAACTCGAGCGTTAATGCGCCGTTGCTTACGAGTCTAAGGATATACACAGCGTTCGCAGCGCACGTTGCAAAGACAGATCACAAGTCCGATTGGCTCGGTATAAGGTGCTGCTGGGAGATATTCATGCCGGTCAACGGTAATAACGATAAATTGTTGGGGCGTAATGGTCGCGCCAGCAACGAGCTGGCAACCGCTGAGCTCTACGAACTTGTGAGGACGCCTTTCGTTTTGGCGGCCGCGCCGGCGTTCTCACGAGTCGCCCTGCTCGGCTCAAAAAGTCGGCCGTAAACTCCATAAATACAGAATTCACGTCGCGCGATATATCGATAAATCATCGCTCATCAGCTTTATGAAGAAATACTACTCCTCTAAGCGTGTAAGTCCATTTTTCGAGTCGCTGCCTCGTTCATATTCACGCATTATGATTATGCGTGCTAAGATTGTAGATCAGACTTTTCATATCATCGTTGGTATATATTTGTACCAAGTTACGTTTATTTACAAGTAAATTGTAAAAAATTCGGTGTTATAATCTGATTATTCATAAGAGCTTAGGTAACTCATATAGAGCGAAAGATTTTTGATATTTTTATCACTGTAAGGGATCCAAACTTTAATCTTAAGTTGGCGTGTATTTATGTTTAACATATCTCTTTATTAACAAGTTATTTTTTTACGTACACTCAGAGAAATAGATATTCAAAACAACTATACAGATAGTAAATTTAGATTGTCAAAAAGTAGACAATCAAATTGAATATCTAGATATTCAAATGCCATTGCGCATGCATCTGCGCGCATAGCGCCCGCGCGATTATGCTAGACATAACCTATTCTTGTGTAAATAAAGTAACGGTACGGCGTGATTTCGACGACGTGAGCTTGAATTCAGATTTATGTTCTTATCCTACGAAATGTCATTTTGTGTTTAACTGAAGTACAATCGCATAAGTTGATATTAATATTATCTATTTTTTTTCTTATTCTCTTTCTATCGTTTTTTTTTATCCAGATTTTTTTTCGTTACTGTCTGAGTATTTACTAATGTTATTATTATAATCAAATCTTAATTATCTATACAATGTTCAATTTATTATCTAAGAAGAAGAAGATTTCTTTGAGTGTATAATTAAGAGTATCAAAATATTTTGAATATTAATTCATACAATTTCGTAATGATATTTCGTAAATACACCAAAGAATACAATATTGATCTTTCAAATGCCAACTTTAGTCTCATTATTAAAAAAGAAGATAATTTTGAAATGATTGTTGTTTTATAAAATCATCCTTTTGAAAATTTATTGCAATAATTCATCATTTTGATTATACATAAACGTCTAAATTTGCAAAATTAAACAATAATTTTGTTTACAAGAAGAGGTGCGAATGAAGCAATATATAATATTAAATTACTCCACTTGAGATAGAAATAATTCCGACAGAAAGCAACAAAAAAGAATGGCCGTGTTTATTGCAAACACACTAGATGTGTGCTTTCATTTAAAAGTTGTAACAATAACTACGTGGTCAATTTATTTCTGCAGTTGAAATATTTGGTGTAATAAATTTCCACGTTCTCACTCGTTTATATACACCCCATTATTTGTTCCTTCGCACATTAGGGGATGCGCATTCACACAAACGTAATCTTTGCTTTTGCAGTGTTTATACATGAATGTACAACTAACGCCGTGTGCTGCATTTTCTATGCATTTTCTATGCATTTTAGCCTCTATAAAAGCTGCAAATTGATACCTTGACATAGTAGCGTCTCATGCAATTATCGAACTTTTGACTAGCGCAAATTTTATACTTTAATTATGAAAAAAGAAATAATAATAGCATTGTTATTAGATTAACAGAATATCTACATTTACCATACAGATGAAATATATTTTGTACGTGAAGGGATCGAATTCGTAAAAATAATATAGACTTCAAAAATTTGCCTTATTTTACGCAATTACAATTTTTAGAGTATTTTTTTATAATGTTTATTATTTTTACAATATAGATTTCTTAATAATATACTTGCAATTTATACTATTATATTACATTTTCAATTAAAACTGAGCATGAGCAAACTTTCAACCTTTCATTCGAAGGAAATTCAAATACATCAAATAATGTAAAACGTAATGTGTAAATGACAAGTTTTCTCATAACCTATATCAACAGTTTCAGCACAAAGTTGCTACGCAGATGTAAACAATTTTCATGGCCATAAAAATTCCAGTCACAACGCCGTCGAAAAATTCACATTGTCAGGTGAATGTTGTCCGCCCTTTTTCAGTCTTCTAAAAGCTTTTACAGCGTCAAATGTTTTGTCGTGATATCTTAATATGCGAAAAGTGCGAAACTTTCCTCGGTTCATTTAATATACATGCACTTTTTAGTGTAAAGTGCTATGCAAAGTACGTATCATTACATTCGAGTGAGCACATTTTAGAAGAGTAATTATTAACCAGTTTTTTTAATAAAAATTTTAATGTAAAAGTTTAATAGAAACGTTAACATAAATAAAATATAATGTTTTTATTAATGTTTACTGACACTAAAAGAAACAAACAGTCAACTATTTAAAACCTTATGATGCCATGCAATATCATAACAAATATAAACATTTTTTTAAAGAAAATAATAAACAAATCAGTTAATCAATTAAATTACATTATATGATATAAATTGTCTCGAATCGTTTTGGTGAAGTAACATGAAATGTAAAAATAAATTGTAGTTAGATAACGCAATATGTTAAATACTGTTTAATATAATCATACCATCTACAGTGAATTTTTAACAATGTGCGAGCTATAAAATTTAAACTAAGCGGTATACATGTCTACATGTATAATCATAATCGTTTATTTAATGTATGTTACGACGGCGCGTTCAAAAGATGTTTTGGCCAACTTATGAATTTATTGAGAGTTGTTCATTAGACGATAAAGACAGTCTTGAGAGCGTAGGAGTCGAGGAGAAAAGGTACAATATACTCGCGCCGCGATAATATCTGTTTACATTTAAGAATAATTACTTCTTGACTTACACCGTAAAAAGACATTAAAATATAAATCCATATACTTCAGCAGATTAAAGTTACAGTCCATACAACGTAAAAGAAAATTTTTCGTGATTTAAAAGTGTTATTTAGATTGAAAATTTTATGTCAATTACCTGATGATGTTCAATCAAAAACTGTAAAAACGACGCTTTTTTGAAAACTGTATTCATTATTTAGCCATCGATGAAATTACATTTATTTCATATAAGTTTTTTTAAGTATTTACATAAATATAGATGGGTAGGGAAACAGTATATTTTGTGTGACTGCTCCAAAACATGTATTTACAAAAATAATATCAGTTATTGAGCAATTAATCGTTATTCATTTAGTATGAAAATGAAAAAGCGTCTGAGCAATCATTTCAAAAAGATCATTGTAAAGCCATATCAATGTTGTTATGATATAGTAATTTGAATCTTACATTTATATAATATTAAATGTCTATTAAATATATGTTATAAAATTTTCTTTTCTTTTTATGTTTCAGGAGGTAAGTCAAAAAGTTGCTTGCTACGTGATTTTCACAAATTGGTAAGAATATTTACCGTTAATATATTAAAAATACTCAACATGAAAACGACAGACCAATTAAAAAGCGAAGTAAAAAAAAAAAAAAAAAAGAAGAATCAAAAAAGTAAGTTGCGAAATTTCACTCTTGAATTTTTTGCTGATTCATTTAATTCCATATTCATGAATCAATTTCGTGTGAAAATTTTTTTTAGCTTGTTATACTATATGTAATATGTTTCATTAGAAAAAAATGTTGTTTTCATGTAGATGTGACGTAAATATAGTTTGCGTAAATTATTGATATCAAATGTGTTATATGTTACCAATATTCTGTAAACAAAGTTACACATTTTTCAATTTTTTTTTACGATCGAAATTTCTTTAAATTATTTAATCATGTTCGGTGAGCTCGGTAATTTTGTTGAGATGTAATAATTACGAAAAACCCTTACGATAAATTACGACTTCTTTAACCCATTTGATATTTAACTATTATTAACAAGGATCTATGAAGTTAAGACGCCGTCGGATGTTTTAAAATGCACATATACACACATTTGCACTATCAGCGAGTAAATCGCGTGATTATAGCGGTCGTTACCTGCAGTTACGCAGGTTAATGGCGATAGTCTCTTTGAAAAATAATAGTTCGATTCAATCGCCATGACTTATTTGTTAGATGCGGAATTATCGTGAAGCAAATCTGAATGACGTTTGATTAAAAAAATACAAAACAACGTGCGGAATCATACGTCAGTTTATATTTCGCAGTGGATGTAAAACGGTTTTGATCTCGCTCAAAATATCTTCGTTTCTGTTAAAAAATGTGTTCGTTAAGGTATCGAATTAATTTAAAAATTATACCATCTTGATGGTTTTGTATAATGGGCCCGAAGTTTAGGGAGGCACGAATTTTTTTATCAATTTGATGAATCATGTTCTCCGATACGTGTAACAAAGATACGACCGAGACATTACGAATACTTTCGTGTGGTTTTTATCTAAACTGAAATTAATGAATTTGACTCGAGCCGGATTCCGGGCTATTGAAACATTTCGATTTCATGGGGAAAGAATCGTAAAAGCATGGAGAAAAAATCTTTTTTCTTGCTGACGATTCTAAATCACGGTCAATTGTGTTATTTCCAGCTTTTCATCAAATCTACACGACGGGGCAAAGTAAACGTAATATCATTGCGTGTCAGCCACGTGAATGAACCTCCGCAATCGAATATCACATGAATCACTTAGCGCGCGACGTGAAGTGCCATTTTATGGATATTCGCTTGTTCCTTGAAAACGCTAAAATTAATTCAGCGTTGATAATGCGAATAACAAGATAATGCGGCGCTGGTTTCATGCAGTGACACGATGTCCAGTGTATTTTTGTGCGCTTTATTCTTACCTTTTGCAAAATTTATTCCTCCGTAGTCCTTGTTCCCTTACTCCGTCAATCACCGCGATACTTTGTTACCACTCGTTCTAACACATGTTATTTTGCCGGCCACTTTACTTTATCAATTAATTTCGCACGTTATTAACATTTTTTGATCGTGATATAACAGAAATATTTTTATTTACACATAATATTTTGAAATGAAAATTAAAGTAAAAAATGTGATTGAAATAGTTATTGGAGAAAGTAGGTTAATTAATTATATGAAATAGGTTCTTTAATTAATTAAATTAACACAATTGATAAGTAAATACACTATTTATACATAACGAATGCGCCATGGAAATTTCACTTAAAGCTCGAAGACATACGTTTTACGATACGAAAATAACCTTCTAGCATGTATAAAACATTTCAATTTAGGAGGTAATCTGTCTAGCCTGGCTTACTTTGTAATTTTGGATTCAATTTTGTGGATCGCGGGATTAATAAAACGGTAAACTCGAATGATATGCAATTGTAATTTGACAAAACGCAACGGCAATTTGACGAGAAAGCAAATCAACATTTATACGTTTGCATTACATCCAGCGGCCGCGGATAGGATTATGATTTTTATTGCCAGACGCGAGGGACCGAACGTGCGATTGCACGAAACGAAGCCCGGTTTACGAGGCTGACACGGAAACGAAAGCTTGCCGTGTCTTCCTTTTCTGATATCATAAACTTTACCATATCGGCGCAATGTACGCTCTGTACGTACGTTACGCTCGTACGTAGGCCATGAACGAAACCCATTCGACTTCTCTTTCGCGAAACATGTAAATACGGTCTTGTACGAGTTACTCGCAAGCTAATGCTCGCAGACGCGGCTTCGTGTCGAATACGTACATATTGACACAATTGTGCATGTTATGCCGAGGTCTTTGTAACTCAACAACGATAATCGCATTTTCGCACAAATCTGTTGCTGTTTTCAACCATTCTTTAACAAAAGTCATTATAGTCAATACTAAAATTGCTTAAAGCAGTTCATTTCAACAGCAAACACTGTCTAATTTATTTAATATCCAAATGTTAGCTTATAATTCTTCCACAAATAATTCTTCTTGACTTGGAAAGGTTAATGCTTAACTATTGTTTATTTTCTTCGAAGTCTAATCTTCTTATAAAAAAAAAACTTTTTACAAACTTTTTAAATGAAGATGTTTAGTGATTTTAAACTACTTTTTTTCCTCTAAAACTTCTTATTTTAAGTAGTTGTTAACTACTTGTTTCTCTAAAATGTCTTTACTTAAGTAGTGTGTAAAAAACCTCTTTTTGCAGTGTAGAAAATTTCTACAGATATTGTCTTCAAGCTAACTGAATATCTTTTCAGTCATTTTTTTTCTAAAACGAATATTTATTACTGGATTCAGTTGTTCTATTGTTAGATCAACAATATGTATGCGTTGTTCCGATGAAAATTTTTTCTTCTCGTGTGTAAATAACGTTTATTAGCTTTACTTTTAAATTGACGTAATTACCCAAAAATGTTTTTACCGTTGCGTAAACGTACGTAGCATTTCTGTGATAGTACAATAAACTTTTTTCACCGATTCTATCCTATGAAACGAAGGCAAATCACGTACAAATTTACGTGAACGTGTATATGAACACGGGCATGTCCACGATTCGATGTTTTCTTTGCTTAATCTTGGATTAACAATAGAGTCCATCGACGAATTCCACTTTGGAATCATAATACACAAGTCTTGATTTGCAATCGTAATGAATAGTTTGTGCGGAAGTTCATAAGACGCCAGATTTCGAGATGTACGGTCAGGAAATGATACGAAGCAGTTGACAATAATGGAAACTCCAATCATTACCATAGGAATCCTCGTGGATGTTTTGCATACGATCAGTATGCACATTCGCAACGAACCGCGTGCCGCACTAAGTGGACGCGTGCGAGAATACACTTAGATTACGGCATTACGTCGCACGTAGTTAATAATAATAAAGCTGAAGGGAGTTGGCCGAGGGAAAGACTGACAATGAAAGAGTTAGCGCGACGTTGAGAAAAAGACGTATCGAGCTTGACAAGGAAAGAAAAAAAATGAACGGTGCTTCAAGATGTCTCACAATGTAGTACGTCACGGGGTGAAACGTCACGTACTGCGTGTTGTTAAGTTGCGTGTTGCGCGTAATTTTAAAGATAAAATGACTTTTCTCTTCCGCGCAAGTTTTATTTCTTTTGCACCGATTTATCGTCTTTGAACGTTGACTTTACCTTACAGTGACTTCTTGTTATTTTGTCTATTTAAAAATTATCCACATAATGGTAGAAATTCGGTTTCACATCTGGTTTTACACAGTTTAAGGTTAAAGTAGATATGGGCAAGAGATATTTCTCTGAATCAAACGGAATTAAAACTCAATATTTTATTAACTTTTATTAATATCAGGCCAATGTTAATAATTAATGTTGGATCGAGATCGAAATTTAGTACCAGGAAATTGATTACCAAAGTCGTCCCAACATCAATAACCAATAATGGGTCAATATTTATTATCAATATTTAGCCATTGCTTGTTATAGACATTTATAATTGTACCGATGATCATTTTCTGCGTAGATTATTAAATTTGTTACTCGCTATACGCAGAGGAGTTAATGACAATAGTAAAAATTGACTAGAAACAGCTTGTTTTCGAAACATTCTTTCATTCACAAAATTAATGAATGAAGCCTCTAATTTTACGGACGTATTCGAATATCATTAGCGCGATGCCAAGACGAGTTCTTGAGACGCAGTTTCATAACTGAAATCTATTCTGAGAAAATGATTCGACCTGTACGAGATGTTCGCGAGGAGGTGCGGTGAACGGGCGACCTTGATTCATTCAAGACCCTTTTTATCTCGGAATTCGTCCCGGAAAGGACGCTGGATTTCTTGGTAGACACCCTTCCCCAGGCGTCCGGCTCCGGGGACCACTATTCCAACTAATGCCGAAGTGGCATCAATGGGCTCCATTCAGCTCTCGACGATCGTATCGGTAGTGGTTTTCGGGTCCAGTACATCAATCTTGGTCTCTCTAATTATTCCCGAGATGGAAAAGTCTGATCTGGTACAGTTATACCCCAAGCGTGTGTGTTCGGACATTTATACGACCAGATCCAAACGATACGGTCGAAGCCCGTCTCACGTTCTTCTCCTTTTTCAACGTTTATGACGAGATTTTTCAGATAACGATTATCATTTAACGTCCAGGCGGGGAAACTTGAGTCCCGATTCATTGATAAACTCTCGAAAAAGAACGTTGCGTCTCAGTTATGCTGTCGTAAACAAATTGTTCAACAACAAACAGTGTTTCCGGAGTTTAATGATGCTAGTCCATCGTGAAGCTCATATGCGGATCATTAATACATCGTAGACACGCTAACATTACCAGTCTCTAATCTATTATGCGAAGTTATCTTCCCGATTTGAAGCTACGCTGATCTCAACAATTCCTAGGAATCGAAAGGTCGCCTATTTAATCTTGTCGATGACGAAAAAAAAAAGTTCCGGACAGTTGGCCAGAGGGTCAATATTTCAATTTCCAGTCTGAAGCTTTTCTTTAAGCGACACTGGCAATGCGATTCTAGGCCGGATAATTTATATCGATCACGGTGCGTCTCTGCCTTCGATCTGTCTTCGGACAGAACGATAATTGACAAGAAATATTGACGTATATGGGTGGTACGAATTTCGAAACTACGTATTAATTATGATATCTTGACGTCGATCAATCAAACCCACGTGGTCGTGTAAAAGCGCGGACCAAAAATTGAGCCGTCGGCGGATGGCGGCTTACGGTACCTGGGCATCATTTAATCACGCGTTTCTTCGTCTGTCGGTGCCAACAACGAGCGAAATTAACGTATTTGCATGTTCGTGATTCGCGCGAATCAATTCTCGCGTTCGACAGGAAAAAGTTGCGCGGCTTCCAAGAATAATCGGCGGATTATTCGCGGCCGAAGAGAATGACGGAACGAAGAAACGGTCGGCCAGATTTAGTGGGGATCTTGGCGGGGGGTAGGGCCCGCGGGGGGCCATCCCGATGGAACCAGGAATTTAACCACGAATGGCCACGCAACTGCGAGAGCCGTCACTTCCAGCAAGCCCGGGCATCCATTACCTCCTGGTGCTCTGCCAACCAACACTCTCGCTCACTCGCAACAGTACGTTATATTAATATATTATTTACCTTGCAGCACCGTCGCCATAACTCGGCCCCGGTATCAGCGAAATAAGAATGACCCTCGTCACCGACCAATCACTGCTATCATTATTCCTCGCTTATGTATATCGCGAACACAATGCGCACCTTCTTCGCACATAAATAATACGTCTTGATTTGATTTGTGCTAAGAGTATTGCATTCAAATGTACGTTGCTTTTCATTTGCTTGATGTTTCATTTAGAAAGGCGCCCCCAGTGCTTGCCTGTGATTCAATGAATTTTCGCGTTAACAATATTTTCCACTAATTTCATTTCACAGATTCGAAAAACGATATCGAGATGCATCCGGCAGTAGATAATAATATTTATTAATAGTTCAAATCGGCGAACAGTCGCTTTGCGGTATCGGAAAATTAATTTAACGGTACTTGCTCGTGTTTTGATGATAATTCAATAATAATTCTGGTGCTTTGATTTCATGAAATCAACTGTATTAAAACGAGCGCATGAGAATAATTATGGTATTAATGGTTAATATTTAAAGGATTTGACAAAAGTTTTAGAGTTCGCAGCTGCAATAAATTTTGTTTTTTATTTGCAAAAAAAAAAAAGTCAAAGTAACTATTAGATTAAGTAGCTATTAGAGCCTTAAAATTTATTACGACGTCATGCGGTGTTTTTAATATTTCACTTACTGTTGAGTTTTCTATTTCAGTGGTTTTAATTATTAAAAGCAACACTTAGTACTTCTGAATACGAACGCCACGTTAATGATTTCTAGCACTACTCGTATTACATATAATAATGTGTGGGTTATAAACACTAATGATACAGTATTTATTTATTATTATTAAAAATAAATAAATAAACATTTCCATACTTAACTTTTTGAGTCATTTTATTCACATTCATTTAAATTGGATTAAACATTGAATGAAACCGTTAACTAAATATTCAATCGAAAGATCGATCTTTAATATAATCGTCTTATTCACTCTCCGACAAAAATAACGTCACGGATTATCGTTGCGGTTTTCATTAAATAATTTGTCAATAAAGTGCTGAAATGATATTTTCGTGACACAGTTTTATCCAAATAAGCAATTAATTTGCATTTCTCTAATGGAATCTCATACATTGATTGTGCTCTCGGCTCAACTTCCGATTGAATCGATTCGTTAAATAATAAGAATACAATAAAACATTTAAGTAGTTCGAGTGCAGAAAAATTCATGCAATTAACATAACTCGCCGTTTCAGCTTCTTACATATGCAAATTCAATCTTGTCAGTATTGAAACCTTGAAACCATCTGAAATGCATTGTACGCTCAACGATGATAATAAAAGCATAAACATGCACGGCATTTCGGATGCCTACCAAAAATAAAGCAGTTCCACACAAGAGTCACTGGTTATATTGTAGAAGAATAATCAATCGATGTTGCAAATTAAATAGAATGACCAAAGAAATAAGCAGCGTTGTATCCGCAATACTTTCGGACAATTCTTTTCTTAGATCTTATCATAAACAAAAACTCTTTGTGTCACAGCTAGAAATTCTTAGCAGCAATCACGACGTCGTATGCTTTTGTATTTTATGACAATACACATCATGTTCACACAATTGAGACACGAATAATAATTGATATGACAAAACAAACATTTTACAAATCGCTTAAAACGTTAAAGGGAAATTTTATTATAATTTTTAACACGACAATTAAGAGAAACATTATTAATTTATTTTGTCTACAAATTTTTAAAAGTAATTAATTTTGAAGTAAATATGATTTTCAAACAGTAGTTCAATGAACATTTTTGGTTTTCTTGAATTATGTTTAAAATATTCAAAATTGTTTCGATAGAGCTTCAGAATTATAAACTGTAGGAATTTTTACTCATTTCTTGCACGTAAAAAAATTTTAATTTCGTCATTAAATTTAATTAGAGTCATACAAATCGTTTTAAATGTGATAAAACAACGTCAAAGTGGCATTTCGTCTTATAGCTAAACCAAGTAAACTTCGGAATTTGTTTGAAAATAAAAAGGAAACAAGAAGACAGAAAAAAAATGAAACACGTAAAGTCATCCTAGAGGACTCAGGTAGTAAAGTCTGCTTTGAATTTAATTACAGTCGATTATCTGTCCAAAGATCTTGGCTGTTTCTTTATCACGGCGAAGTCGAGTCTACCGTCGGCTTATTTTTGGTGCTAATAATCGAAACTGTAAACTTCCGAAGTACTACCGACATCTTGTGACATCGCAGATTCCAGAATCGCTAACTTACACGAAACGGTGTTCGTAAAGTCAGGCATGAAGTATTGAAAACGTGTTCTAAAAAAGTAGGATAAAAATCAAATAATCATAGTCTACCTTTGACTGTTAATATTTGGATGAAATCATATTTTGGGTTATGTTATAAATTTTATGATTGAAAGAAAAAGGATTTTCATTAAAATACATAAATCTATCTGTTTTATTTCAGTCATTTATTATATTATATTTTACCTCAAGAGTGAGTTAATTATAACATCTTTTTTCTTCGAATTTAAATTCATGAATATATTTAAATTCAGAAGAACAAAACAAGTTTCGACTGTTGGTCGAGTTCTAAATTATTGTAACTTCGTTTGAAGACTCTTCGACAATTTCTTTTTCATTTTTTTTAATACATAGGGTCTATGCTTAAAATTTAAATTAACTATTTGTGTCTTACGATTAGATAGAATACTATACCAACGTTATTCAAAATTATGTAAATTCTGCTTAAAACAAGAAAATTTCCTCGAAACATTGTAACTGATTAGACATTTCAAGATACACGTATTCCACTTAGGACAATCAATTTTAACACTCTCTATATCATCTTCATGCGACCAGTCTTATCATTCGACTTATTTTAAATATTTAATCAATTTATGTGCCTATAAAATTAAAAGGAAGGACAGTAAAAAAACGATTAATATAAGTATCCGAAACTGAAATCCTAAGAGCTTTTTAATCTGACAATCTTTTCCAAGTCAAATATTCTTCACATTCTGCATTGGAAGTAGTAACAGACTGTAGTGATACTCCTTGAAATATGATTCATAATTAACCGAAAAGTACAATATGGTAATTTCTAAAGTAAAATGTAACACAGTATCCGACTGAGTCCCCAAAAAAAATTTTTTATATGTCTTGTAATTTGTTATATTCATTTAAATGCACAAAACATTATTTTTTCTTGAAATTGTGCACAAAACAAATTTTATACTGTCTGAAAATTCCCCTGATTTTTAGTTTTTGTTTTTATAACTTTACAATTTCTTTTCATAAGTAGTGCTTTACTTTGTCGCCTCCTCATATTTTATACCATATATACACTAAGACCCCTTGAACGTTGTATAATTTCACTTTAGACTTGAGCTTTTCAAGAAAATTGCTAAAGTTGACTTCAAGAAAAAGGTGAGCACCATTTTGCGCGTGCAATTTGAACAAGTTTGCAGCTGTGTTTGCGTTGCCTTCAATATGGAACTCGTAAACCGCTAAATAATCGTCGGAACAAAAACCAGCAATAAAATGTGTCGTCGAAAGCGGTAACGAGCCGAATGGACCAAGTCGGACCACCCAAAGGTACGGAGAGAGGGCCGAGGTCAGCTGCGAAGACCACTCATTATGCATTTCGAATCTCTCCTCGCACCTCTGTTAATCTCGCCATAAGCGTTAATTTAATTAAATGCTTCCTGTGTATCCCGCCGGTCACTGTTGTTGGCGTCGCTGATGCGGCCGTTGTCCGTCTCGTCAAGCCGTGCAGCTCCTTTTTTTAAGCCAATAGCTCTCCGCCCGCCAAGATCCGACCACCTTGATCGGCAAAGCTCGTTAATAACGAGCGTTAATTAAACGCTACCGTGCGCCCAGGCTGACCTTTTTAAAGATGTATCGATGTCACCGACCGCCATCTTGATTCCCGCGATGCGATCTGCGTAGATGACGAAACGCAGCTCGAAACGACTTGATTCCAAATGTGTCTTCACGCCGTGATAATTAGGCTTAGAGCACGCGACATTTGAAACAGTTATGCTTTCGACTTTGAGCATTGTGCCGAAAACGCTTTTCATCCAAGATTTCAACTATGGTCTTGTTATTAATTCTGGAATGTAGAGTGGTTCGGTCGTTTGGAAATTAATACGAGATTGATGATGTTTTCGGTGCTACCGGATAGCAATAAAATATTAAATTTAGATGTATTAGAATGTTTGGAAATACTGATGACGTGGAATACATAATTGTTTTTCCGAGAAACTCGTAATGACAGCTGTTTTTGTCTTTGTACAGAAATCGATAAATATTCACGGAAGCTGTTTTAACATTTGAAAGTTGAATTAAGTTTTCAGATGTGTACACTTTTACGAACGTCTAACATCACTCTATTCTTATACTAAAGAAAAAAGAATTGTATTTTGGATGGGATACTTGTAATGATATGGTACCGAATTGGTCTTTACAAGGAACACATTTTTTTACTAGCTGCTTCTTAATTCAGTAATATTATTAATTGTGATTTGGTTATCATTTCTGCATTATATTTTCAGTACCTATTTATTACATACGAATTCTTATATTTGCCCATTAAATGTTATATCTAGATGCACGAAATCAAATTATTACTTTGATACGGTCTGAGTATTTGTCTATTAATTTTAATGAAGATCTTTGAAACTGATTCCCCGTACGTACATTAAATTCCATGTCTTTTTTACCAGTGTAACTGAATTCTCGTAATCTAAAATAGTCATTTGGTTTATTTTGATCATTTTTTTAATAGACCTTTTAACCGATTCATGAAAATAAGTAGATATTTTTCTTGTCATAAATAAAGAAATGTACACCCCTACTCAGAAATGAAGCACATTAACTTTCTTTAACTTTTAATCAAGGCAAGATAATGTTCTTTATACCGAGGATGCCACTCTTCATCTGTCGAAAATGTTTATTTGGAAACACCTTCATTATTCGTACCAAAGACTAAATTTTTTCGATCGTACTCGTCGTCGCCTAGCGGGTGTTAGCCGTGAGCGAGGTTGTCGTAAAATTGATCATAAACAAAGCAACGCGCGATGCTTGCCTGCGGGAATCATAAAGGCAAAACGCGTGTGCACATATCGTTTGCATCGTTAAGAAGTGAAACTTTGCGTGACGCGAAACGCAGTGTCGTATACGTACTCACGAGCAAAAGCCGGGAGTGCGCTTGGTGGGAGTATCTCTATCAGAATGTGTTTTACATTAATACTTTAGTGTTTTAGTAGCGATTGCCGGCCGTTAATGCCACGCCAAGCTGAGTGGCCTGAGCTCCTGGCTTTACAAATTTATACACTTCTCGACGGCCTCTGCGTAGATATGATATCTGCCTCTAACTCAGCGGAGGTGCCGTTTCAGTATATATATATATATATATATATATATGAATAGTATGACGCGTCGTATCCCGCGACACCTACCGACCCAAAGTAGAAGCGACAATTTCACATCGCGATCCGATTTCGATTGGCGCAATCGCCTTGCTCGATCCACGAACCAACGAGTGCAAGCTCCCCTGCTATCACGGCTGAATTAACGATCGGTATCAGTCGCGGGGAAATTCAGTTGATGCTCGCAACAATCTCGTCTGTCCAATTACTCTGCCATTTAGAGAGCCATTTTTTCCGTCTGCATGTCGCACGCAATTATTATATCTACATTATTTATCTCCTCGCGGTTACATTGTTTATACTTCTGAGCGGTAACGAGCTGGGCAATTATCGAGCAAAATAGAAAGATGTTTGCTGAAAATGAAGGGCAGCCGAGCAAGATGCGGTGCACGTACATCAGACGGCAAATTAAATTAGTTCACATGTCCCCTTTGAAGGCGGGAGTACAAGTGCATATTAAAGCGCAATTAATCATACGGCCTCGGATCGACGCTGCCACGGATATAACGTTTTTCAATTAGTGGCCGATATAAAGGGCCAACTTGTCGGTGCGACAAATGACGGTCATCAGAATCGATAACGATCGGCGGGCGATAATAAATGAAGTTCTTGGCGGAACCGTCGTAGAAGCGCGGCGAGCGATAGCACTGCGGTTATAACAATAAATATAGACGTACTGGATTTTGATAATGCCTGGGATCAAGTGGAAGTATCCGCGGGAATGGATAATTCAGGCGAGGGATCGGGTCGGTGCCGGCGATGCGAGGGCCGATAGGGCTCGGCCGGAATGGGCCCAGTGTGCATCGTAGGACTCACACAAGCGAACGAATACGCGACCAAGCGTAGCACACGCACGCGAGTCGTACGCAAGATCCCGCGCAACAGCGATGGCGATGGCAATGGTGGTGGTTGGTGCAGGTAAGTATGGTACCCCTGGAGCGGGTGTCATCATTTATCTTACCCGGAGATCGGCCGCGCCGATACAGTGGGACGTTTTAATGGCCGAACTATGTTGGAATTAACCAAAACAAAGACAAAGCATCAATTAGGTGACTTTTTCTTCCATCCCCCTCCGGGCCAAGCTCTCGCGCGGAAGGGGACTCCGGGCCAGTCGGTATCGACGCGCTACGATTTTGGGGCCCCGGCTGCATTTTTCGGACCTTTTCGCGACACAGTTGGCCACGTAGGCAATAGCTCTGCGCCTATAAAGCTCGCGCTCCCAGGTAGCGTAGCGTTGTCTACGATAATGGCTAATAAATTAAGCTACCAAAATATGCGCTCGAGACCACCGACCGAACTTTTATCATACGGCGCGATTACACGATGCCCTGCGCGACAAAGTGCTTTGAGCAGTCGCGCCTCTGAACTATGACCTTTAACACTGAAAACCGCTTAACTGCTCCGCTAACGAGATTGTTAGAATTATTGGCGCGAAGAAGGAAGAGCGCACAGAGAGCAGGACGCACTTATTGGGTGGAAGAGGACTTGCGTCGCAAAGTCTTGTTTCAAAAGCTGCTCTCTAGTTTTACTAATTCCGTTCTCTCATTATTTACGTTTATTCATTAACATGATAGAAATTTATTTGTTCTTTTCTAGTTGAGATCAATTTGTGTATTACATTCATTACAAAGTTAATTATTCTGGGATTCTAAGATTTCTCTCAAATACAAATTCAACTGGTTTGTGTTAATTGGTGAAAATTAATTCCCAGTTATCTATTTAAATAATAGAAAAACATTATGTTTTAAAAACTTTCGTATGATTTTTACTAAATGATGTAGAAAGCATTAAGAGTTTTAAGTTAAAATATAATTTTTCTACATTCATGACACATTTAGGGACATATTTATTACAAAACATGTCAAAATGAGTTTAGAAGCTGCCTTAACTATGTTGTGAAATTCAAGTAAATCAATATCGAATTTTTTAATTCAAAACTTTTAAAGGATAAGTCGTTTAAGTATGCAATATTACTCGTTTTGTTTGATTCCCTTTTTACAAAAAATATTTGCCGTTCTAGATACCGTTGATACAACAAGATTATGGTACAGTTTGTGTAATACCTTGGATTTGTAGAGTTTGTCTTTTGTTAGTTGCGGTGATCTTTTTAAGTTTCTGCGTCGTTCGAAATTCGCGAGGGAAGACCCGTTGGGCTGAAAGCGAGGTAAAGGAAAGAAACCCGCTGACATTCCAAAAGAATTTCTTTTGGTCGATTCGAGCGGAATACTCGAGCGTATCGTCCGAGGAGTTCGGGGGAAGATCCAGTATTCGAATCCGGTCCTGGACAACCTCTCTCCGGACACTCATAGCGCATCCGGTGATATTTCAACCGACTCTCTAGACGACATCTTTGGTAGAATAAACAAATCACTGGACGTATATTACACGCTTCTTAAAGCTCGTACCGTGAAATATCGTATTTTGGCACGAGGCCTACTCAGCCATTGTATCCCCAAACAAAATAGGACAGTAACGAGGCAAGCTTAACTATCTTCTCCGTCATCAGATTCGAATAAAATCATCAGTCGTAATATCAAAAATTGATATACAGGTATAAAAACGTAAAGAAAAAAGAGTTAGTTGGACAGTTTAAATGCCTTTTAAGCAATTATAATTTCCATTTTTAATAAACTAATTTTATAATGTAACATACAAATTATGAGGATTCGATATTGGATAATGAACCAACAATCTATTCTATATTGTATTATTTATCAATTAATCCGTATAAAATTATATATTTATCAAAGCTTCCTTCAATTTTATCATGTAATTAAATAATTTTGTATTGTACGTGATAATTTTTGTGCAGTGATTTCGACTAGAAGTGAAACATATGAATAACACAAATCTTAGTTTGTCCTTCTAGCATTGATATCAACAATTTAAAATATACGATGATTCATTCGAATTTGCTGAAGGTATTTTCGCAAATCACCTAAATATAGCAATGAAAAAAAAAAAAAAAAAAAAAAAAAAAAAAAAAAAAAAAAATTAGTTGTTTGAAAAAAGTGAAAAAAAAAAAAAAAAAAAAAAAAAAATAAAGTATAATAAAATAAAAAAAATACACAATTAAAAGTGATCATCAATCCAACGTTAGTCTCGGACAGTACCGCTTAAAGCATAAAAGTCATTTGACATGCCTGTTCCAACTTTTTACAAAGTTTTTCAGGCCAGTCGACAGGGGGTGGACATTCGGGGAAGAATACGTAGTCTGCTTCTGCGGCTAAAGCTCCCACTATAGCCAGATACCTATCGACATGTCGTTCAGCCACTTTTTTACAACCAGTTTTTTTCAATTTTCTTTTCGTTTTCTTCTTTCAATACATACACCGAGAAAAAAGAATTCGTTTGATTAGCATGACAAATTTTGTTAGTATTTTCATGTACAATACATGTCCTATTTTGTTTTATTTATATGAAAAATATATCAATGTTACTTAAAAATGTGTAC
>JABFOV010002388.1:0-20094 GCA_022817685.1 Aradophagus sp. ZL-2020 | reverse complement strand
ATATTTTCCTGTAATTGTGAAAATGGTACAAAAAAATGGAAAATAAAATTGTACCTTGTACATTTTTTTCCAAGCTCGAATTCGTTGATGAAAAAACGTTTGAAACTTTCTTCACATATGTCATTGAAGGACATTTATAGAATACAAATAAATGCCTCTATTTGAGATATTTTTGGTTATTAAGACAATGAAAACTTCTAATTTGTATTCAATTGATACACTTTTAATGTCTTAAACGTAAAAAATTTCTCAAACTCAAACACTTAAGTTTGTAGTGTAGTGATTTTATACTTTTGTTTGTATACAAACTTTGAGAATTGTTTGTATTCAAAAAATATAAACATTTAGTTCGTTTTTCTAAATATAAGTTCACTGTTTACATGTTTTATTTTCATAAAAACATTGCCAAGATAACTTTGTTTGCTTACAAAAATATCACACCGCTGATTCACCTTTTAAATTGAAAATAATTTCTAATTAATACATGAATCCTGCAACGTAAATTCTATAATTCCCACGTTTCTTGTTGATTACATGTACTTGTATAAATAAACGTCTTTAACGGACTCGAAAACCTAAAGTTTGAAATTGAAATTAAAAGAATTGAAAAATTATACTTTCATAGTTTAAAATTTACTTTTCTATGAGAAAACCAGTATTCTGAAACCTTTGCAGGTTACTTATTATCATAATGTTAACTTTGTATATTAATAATAAAAATGGAAACTCAAACTTAAATGAAGTAATATTTAATCTTGTATTAAAAATACAACCTACATTTTTTTTATTTAAAGTCACTGCAATTTTCCGCCATTCGAAGATTACGTTACTTAAAGAATTGTCGTAACTCGATGAAAGAGAAAAATATATTTTAGGGCGAATCGAAGCGAACTCGATTGTCGAAAAATAAATTCACTTCGCTTCCATGCAATTAGAGCGTCGATATTTCGCGAGTTATTAATCCTTGTTCTCGACGTCGTAATCGGCGTCGCGCGCTTTTGAAACGCTCTTATTTCACGTTACGGCCACTTGTTACGGTTAACTTTCCACGCGAGTTTATGGTTACGACTGCAGTAAAATTTCCGGATTAACTGCAAATGAACATTTATGTCCACTCAAAAAATGAATTCATTTGCCAATTGTGAACGAGATCCAAGTCAGTGCGACACTGAGCTGGACGATCGCGACTCTGTCGACGAATGCTTTTTATTTTCGACAATCAATTTAGTTGTCCAAATTGTAAAAGAAAAGTTAGTAAGTTGAAATCATTTCTAACGTTTGAATTCTTTTTTTGATCTTAAGAGAAATGTGTTTATTTTTATATAATATAAAACAATGTTTAATAATCTTAAAAAATTAATAACATTTCAAATATTAAAATAAAGTAGACAAGAAAAACAATATGAAATAAAATGTATAATACCATAGACGTATATGTATACAAACAAAACACGTTACAAGTAATAATTCAAATACTATTTCATGTTTACTTTTCATGTAACTTCTGTATAATGTAAACATCAAATTCGTCTAGTTTATAGACGCGCAAATTAATTTATAACAAAACGAAAATCGTCTCATAAAGCTTCAATTAAGAACGAAAAAATCCAAGGATAAAATACGTTTCGAAACAAAGAAAAAACTGTTCAAAATTATGTTATATATCTAAAAACGTATAAAAAAAACTTGTCATAAACTACTAATTTATTGTTGGAGCTTAAGCTGTCCCGTTTCCCTAAGACTCTTGTTGGATTATAGTATTCACTTTTATCTACATTTTTGTCGGGAAACAACAATTCCGAATAATTGTGATAGCTTTAAAAATTTTTATTTTAATTATTTAATGTTGAACGCGCGTTTAAATTAAAATAAAATGTTATGTTAAACTAACTTTTTATCAGTCTTTTCAATTTGTTTGTAAACAAAAGCAAAGAACAAAACACAAACAAAAATCAAAATAATATACTGTAAATATTTTTTCACGAATGAAAACATTCAACTCTGCTTCACTCGCGCGACCCAATAGTCTAATACTAAACAAAGTCGCGATCTTCTTGGAAGGTGACCTCGACTATATCAATAAGCAGAATGCTTGAAATACTTTTATAACTTCTAGCATCATTGTTTCTCAACAAAAATTCATCGACCTCTTTTTTCCATCAAACTATTCACTCAACAAGCTGCATTGAATTTTTCAACAAAAACACAAATATTTCCTTTCAACCTTTAAACAAAGTGTATAATTTTTACAATCGACTCTTTCTCGAGTCAACGTGCAACGATTTCAATTCAGCGTTGTAAAGTCAAAATCAACATGTGCAAAAAGTTTGAAACGTTTATTTGCAACGAATTTTTAATAAATCGTAAATAAATCAACAATCAAACTCGGAACTTGAATTTATAAAATGAAATAATTAATTTTTTCGATTATTTTCTTCGTTATAAGTATATTGCTTTTTATCGATAATTTATGGAATTTGGAATTCGTTGCAAATAAACGTTGCAAACTTCTTGCGCATAAATCAACATTAATCTTATTGGCTGATAATTTGTAAGACTTATAAAATATAAAATAAAATATCTCGTTGGTGTCGAATATTCCTTGGACTCGAGAGAGCATCAACTGTATTCACAAACTCGATATATTTGTCTTACTTACGTGTTAGCTGTCCTTTTTTATCTTGTACTACTCTTAAGACAATCCGCAGTAAAGACAATGAAATTTTCAGTCGCAATTAACCGTGCGAAAGAACGAGAGAAAATTCATCTTCCAGACGTGTTTCACCGCACCGACGGTTAACTTCGCGTACTCGCTAAGAGCGCATGCAATTTCTTTCGATAGGTCGAAAAACCGGACCGGATCTCATTTAGACTCGCGCGCATCATTATCAAACAATACGAATGGCAAACAAATTGAATTCATTTTTTTTTTTTTTTACATTTTTAATGCAGGTACAAAAATAAAAAGTGTTTATGTAAAAATATAAAATATATATTTTAACGATTCAGTTATGTTAACTATTTCAAAAATAATAAGTGTGAATATGAATAAAGAAAACAAAAATTGAAAAATACGAAAAAAAAGAAAAGAAAATAAATAATTACTAATAATAACAACTTCAAGGACGTTACATTTTCTTAAAATAATAATAATTTTTAATTTTATTATTGTTATAATACGTTACATAGCGATGATCTTCAAAATATTATTTTATTTAACGACAATATATTTTGATACATTGTAGAAAAAGTAAAAACAAACTTGCCATTGTTTTGTTTTTTTTTTTGCTTCGAATCGTTTGATTTCTCAGAAAACACAAGAAACAGTAAAGTAAATACAACAAAAAAAAACAAACAAACAAAACAAAAAAGGTAAATATATTGTTAATAATAACTTTTAAGACTTTGTTTTTAATTTGTACAGTAATATTTTTTAAATACAACGATTAAACGACCTTATTATAACAATGACCTTCAATATTTTAATGCAATGTCATTAAATTACTGTTATTTTAATGGAAGTGTTTATTTTTACCTGTAAATACTTTTTACAAATTTTATTGCTAACATATTATTCAAAAGCTTATTACTAAACTTTTCGTTATTAAACCTTACAAAAAAAAAAAAAAAAATCTTCAAAACAAATATAAAAAAAAAAAACAAATTTTAAATCCTTTTATAATGGCGTGTTCCGATAGTAATCGTCCGACCTTAAAACATTGAGGTAAAAATGACCATAAATTGGTAACACTCACCATTCGATGCTTCGGTAACCTCGAAGGCAGCAGTGAATCGCTTTGAAAGCCCCAACGGTCGCGTACTCCGTCGTGACAACTTCCTTCGTGAAGCGCAATCCGCCGGGCAGGTTGGTGAATCTGTGCATCGAGCAGTAGTCCTTGAGTTCGTCCGCAACGCACAACCACGGCACTAACAGCACCACCGCCAGGGCGCCGATCGCCCGCCACCGACCGGCCGACATTGCCAACTGCTACGGACGCGCGCGATTTCCCGACTGTCTTCACTACGCTTGCGCGAACCCGCGCATTAACGAATTTTCGGCCGAACTCGCGACTAGTCCGTCAACCTGTGCCGTCGCGACGTGACATTGAAGTAACTCCAATCAATCTCACCCCTTTGTGCTTCACTTTTCCCGCCTCGTTTCCTGTTTCACTCTTTCCTTGATTCCCCCTCCTTTTCTGCCGCGCCGCGGCTTTCGCGCCGTTTTTCCGCGTACAATCACAAGACCTGCACGATTACACTGACACCCGGCCTTCTCAGCGGCTTCATATCGCCGTCGCGGATATTCATATACCTGCGCGGGAACGAACGGGAACAACGTCACACTACGAAAGCCGGCTACGGACTGTCAAGCGCGGTGTGCGAGCGCACGAAATTAGCCACCTGTTGCCGCGGCGGCGCTCGCGCATGCTCGGCGACGCTCGGCTCGCGCCGCCACTCGCCCCACCAGTCCATTCAAAACGCTGCTCTTGAGGTGTTACGTCGACGACCGTTTTCGTCAACGAGTCGTTTTGGGCCCGAGGAGCACAGCAAAGCTGGCGTTTCGTTGGATTATTTAATAATGTGAGTATTAAACATTGTTTTACGATTGTTTTTTTGAAATGTAATAATGGCCAGAAAAATGACGGTAATTCAAATAGTCTTTGTATAATTTGTTTCAATGTGTTAACAATGATTATATTAGCACCTAGAACCCCCTTATAGAATTTTCTCCTATGGCATTATCGTTGCCAGCAAAACCTTCCATCTTTTTTTGGTCAACTGATGGACCGATAGATTAATAATTTTGGCGTGCAAGCAAGCACACTGGGAAAAATAAAATAGCGAATCACTATTGCCCTTCAATACTGTCGACCAGAAAAGAGACACTAAACATATAAAGCTGAAAGATAAACAAAGTAAACCGAGAGATTGTTTGACTTTGTCTGTTTCACTAATTTTTATGATTGGTTTTTAGTGTGTCCTTCAAAGAGGTTTCCAGTCTTGAAACAATACTGATTCACTATTTTATTTTTCCCAGTGCAACGGCGGTGCCATAGTAGGAAAGTCGAGAACAGCGCTATCAGATTCTTAGTTCTGTCCTTTTCGCACAAAGATCCCCAAGTACATTTTAAATGGGAGGAACTTGTGCGAGAAAGACAAAGCTATAGAATCTGAGAGCACTGGTCGAGAATAGTCCCGCGAGCGGCGTTTCGGCCATGTTGGCTGTTTCGACCGCCAAATTACAGACTGCCGAAAAGGACAAAATGGCTGAACCGTTAAAATACGATGTAATTGATATACGATATTCATCAACTTTTCTTGTTCTTTATTGACCTTGAACAAACTTTGTTGATCTTTTTTTGTCGGTTATTGATTTTGTTAACCTTTTTGAACTTTTATCGACCTTGAATGACTACTATTGATTTTTAATAAGTTTTGTGATCTTTATTGTTACAAACAATTATATATATATATATATGTATGTTTATGCATTAAAGCCAATAGCTATTGGCTTGTATGGTCTAGACCATACACAAAATGAATATATGTTGTGTATGGTCTGTGTATGGATTATATATATTTTATATATAACGCATATATAATTTATAGATAATTTATATGTGGACTACTTAAATTAATTATTTTAACACGAATATAGAATATATTGAATATACATGGACTGCACATGATCTATATATGGATTATATATATTTTAGGGTTACGAGTTATGGGTAACCCGTACTCGTAACCCGTATGGGTTATGTATGTGGGTATGTAAGTATGTGTGTATGTATGTATGTATGTATGTTCGTATGAATGTATGCCCGTATGTGTGTATGTATGAATGATGTGTGTATGTATGTATGTATGGATGTGTGTATGTATGTATGTATGTATGTTCGTATGAATGTATGCACGTATGTGTGTATGTATGAATGATGTGTGTATGTACTTATGTGTATGTATGTATGGATGTGTATGTATGTATGTATGTATGTGTGTATGAATGTATGGATGTGTGTGTGTATGTATGTATGTATGGATATGTTTATGTATGTATGTGTGTATATGTATACGTGGGTCATCCACAATTTGCCTAATAGTCAACTTGCCTAAACCGTGTTAAGTATATCTATATACATATTAAATATAGGTATACTTAACACGGTTTAGGCAACTTGACTTTTAGGTAAATTGTTGATGACCCATTTATATATGTACACGTATATAAACATACACGCACACATATGTATAAGGTCTATACGAGGTGTATAGACCATTTATTAAGTTTATATTATACATTTTTTAACTTCATAAAGGTCGACATAGGTAGATACTAAATTTTAAATATTGTAAAAAAACGGTATTTAAATGAGTTCAAAAATTCTTTAAACAAAAATTAGTGATGTCAAATACTACAATTAGTGAAAATCAGTACATGGAGAAAAAAATTCTAGTCTGATTTACTAGATTGTATCATTCATTCATTAAGGCTGTTATACAATTTTTTAATGTGAAATATTGTAATTCTTAAAGCGACTTTTCTGTCAGTGTGCAATCAGTGAAACATTGATATCGTAACGGTCACCAAATGTTCTCATTGTTTCATAAATCATTTTAAGATAAGTCTCGGAAATAAAACAAGACTATTTTAATTGCAATCTAACCTCGAAACGTACTTTATTCAAAAAACAATGTTCAAAATTAAATATTCAATCTCGAATGATGTACGTTTTGAGGTTAAATCGAAATAAAAATGTTTTCGTTTCAACATTTGCCTACCTAAAATCAATCTGTTCTTGTTCCAATGTCATTTTTTGTCGGGCAATCATCAATGAAATACGTAGCAATGTATGTATTTTTGGTTAATTAGGAACGAAAATTGACTGATTAAAATGATTGCGATTTATTTTCAATGTTTGCAGCCCATCTGATATGACTTGCAAATTACGTTTCCATTTATATAATATTAATATGTAGCATTGTATTTTATCGTCGAGCGAACAAATCGTAGCTCTAATTTGCCTAATAAACATGCTGAAATCAACGTTTAAATGAAGATAGGACGCGGATCACGCGTAAATTCATATTCCGGTAACAACGGACGACCAAGCAAGCATCTATTGACTTTTTGCACGGCGATTCGCCGAGCATGACGATTAAGCTATTACGTTTGCATGGCTGCCTTACCGATTACGAGACGAACGTTACGCCGGCGTATTGTATCTGCACGCGCATTTACACGTTTGTTTCCGAGCCACCGCAACATTTTCTCGGTCAATTGTTTGCATGACCGGTCTTTTATGCGCTCTTTCGCTTCAAATATTCGAACAAACAGTGATATTAACTTCTATTCAACCTGAATATTCAGCTTGGAATCTTTCGCCGTAACTTTTATCGCACAATTACGTTCCAAAAACTTTGCTATTCATATCTATCCCGCGATAACGTATCCCGTCTCTCCAATCTCTCTTGTTTCTCGCGTTAAAAGTGTCTAAAGGGATACGAAGGGACAACGAAAATCGCCCAAATATTACATTCTATTTTGCTTTCAATATATGCTTTCAAAATTTTCATTATTCTTTACTCTCTTGTTTTTCGTATAAAAAGTATATAAAGGGATACGAAAGGACAACGAAAATCGCGCAAATATTACATTATACTTTTCTTTCAACTTTATAAAGATGAAACTACCATAAAAATCAAGTTAGAAATTAATTTATAATACTAACATTCACTGTTACGTTTAATAAAAATAATTTTTTCATGCTATAGCATTTTTGCATAAAACAACATTGATAGCTATAACATTATACAGCATTGATAATTTTTAAGTTTTTTATTCGTCTTTTTCAGCGCATTGTAAACATTTATAATTTTGTAAAATAATATTTGATAACAGACATCGGCGGATTTAGAGTTTCAAAGATGAAGGACACTAAAAATGTAAATATGTGATATAAACAAAGACAGAAGGAGGGGGTCATGGCCCCCTTAGTTATCCTTGTTTATTTTGTATGTTTACATTTTTCACATTTTTGTTTTGGAAATGCTAGATCCGCCTATGATAACAGAACATATAAATGTATGCTTTTTTGGCGATTAGTAAAGATTTTTGCTCAATTATTGACAAGTTTCTGAAAGCAACATAATAAATGTTTCAATATCAAATATAAGCAGACCTTATAATTGCTTTCGCATTTCTTTGTTGACATCGTACATAAACAGAGTAGCAGCTCTTTGTCTCGCTTATCATTTTCATTTGCTTTGAAGAGTCTAATCGAAAAAGGCGTTGACCTGCTTGGAATTAATAAACTGAAAATATTTCATTTTCGTGCCAGTTAAGCGATAACTATCGCGGTAGCTGGATCGGGTTGAAACAAATCATTTTTAAAATATACATTTTGGTTTTGCTTTCGAAAGTGCGCTGCATATTTTACAGTGATATTTGTGACTATTTCACTAGTGTTGAGATATTATCGGCGATTTCGTAAGTTTTGCTTCATTTTGCATTTTTGTACATATCACATAAAAACTGAAATTCTGATAGAAAGGAAAACGTATATCCATGCACATATGTTGCATCATAAAAAAACTCAATTTTGCATTGTTTTCTTTTTTTTTACGTTACTGAAAACCAAGTAAAATATACCTAAAGATACCTAAAAATTATTGTATAATGTAATAAAATATTGCATATTCATAAACTGAGAAAAATTTGTTGTTAAATAAAACCAATTTTATTACGTTTAGTAAGAAAAATTAGTATTGTTCAATTTCACGATGCAATGGTAATTTGTCGTTCGTATTTTTCTCAGTGTAGGAATAATGTTGAAGTATGCGGTATATTTTATATTATACAACAAATATTAGGTTTCAATCTTTAGGGAACAAATTTGAGCTTTAATTGTAATTTTCGATGAACAAAGTTAATTTGAGTTCGAAATTGTAATAATTTTGCGAACTAAAATATAGATATTTAAGTGCTACGCGATGCGATATTGTTTAAAACAAATTACATTACGATAAATCTTGAGAATTGTCTTAACGCGAGGAAAAAAGTTGAACGGAAAAAAATGGAGGGGCGTAAAATTGCGAGCTGCTTTAAACGAAAAAGTCATTGTTACACGTAGACATCGATTACCGGGAGCATTTAATCAAATTGCATCTTGAAGAACCCGCGGAGCGTCATTTTTCCGAGAACATGCGACACGCACTGTGCTCGTGTGGTTTCAAAGAAAGAGTTTCTTTTGCCGTTGCGTTGTTATTTACGAACCACGCAATTGCTTCGCTCGCAAATTGTTCGCATCCTTTTTTCCTTTCAAGTGTATATATCAAAACGTTTCTCACAGAAACACGGTAACAACGCACCGGTACAAAAAACGACCGACTTCTTTGAATTGTCTTTTGTAACGTGACGTGTACCATAATTACTGCGTAGTTGTACCAAAAAACGCGCCCTTTTTCCGCAAATTTAAATCATTTACGTTATTTTAATTGCGCAAATCTGACCCTCGTTTACACTTCCCGTTATGTCATGCATGCCAGATTCTTTGTTCGATAGTGAGTCAAACGAACAGCGACGAGGAATAGTGAGATCGCCATTGTCACAATTCGATAAGTAAAATTGTTGTTATCTAGGAAGATTACATTTGTCAACTCCACAAAAATAGTAAACGTAAGACAAATCCACTTTCAAAAAGGGAAATCGTTTAGCGCCAAATAATATCTATTCACGAATAGAAGTGCACATACAAAAAAGATAAGGTTTCTTGAAAAATTACAAGTTTAACTATCGTTTACTTTGTTCAAAACCTAATTTGCCAAATAGAATTTTTCTTCAGTAAGCTTGTTTAATAATTTTAATTTTTTGATCTAAGATATTTTTTCTTCTGTCGATATATCCCTTTGGTGAGCGTTTATCCTGAACGGAATATATTTATTTTAAATATTTCCTAAATAGCTTCATACAATGAGGAAATTGAATTGATTTTATTTAAATATTGAAATAATTAAATGATTAAATGTTAATATCATACCCCATACATTGTTCCCATCTAAAATGACAAATGTGAACAAGTTAATGAACATTAACTAAACATGTAAGTGAAAGGGAATTTGAAATCGTGCACAAGATTTCTAATTCATATTAACATTTTTTAATCATTCTTTTTCTGAAAATCTAATTTTGCAAAACATTATATTACAATTTTAAATATCCAGTAAAATGTATTAAATTCACTGCAAATGAATAATTCTATTGTACAATTCAAATTGAAGTCAACGAACATTTCTATTAACTAAACAACTGCTTTCTATTTTCCAATTTATTTTACACAACTTATCTTGCAAAGTTAATTATTTGCTTTGTTAACTTATAAGCGAGCGTTTCGTTAACTTGATTCGCTTTACAAATTTCTAATTAAAGTGGACACGCTGATAATCCGTTAATATAATTTCCGTATCGCCTTGCACTTAATCGATACCCGAACGGTAACTTGGCCATTAAAGTCTGAAACGTACACCACGCGGAAACAATTTTGCATTTTTATTAAACAAGTTTTATATCGCTTCTACCCTTGTAGTTGTCTCGCGTTACTGTATTGTTGAATGCACATGCCAGGAAATTGGGAGCGCGGTCGGCCTTCCAGTGGTTGGTGACACTTCTGTGAAATTACATTACACGTACGCATTCCTACAGTTACTTGATACGAAAATCGATTTGCGCTTGTTCCATTTTGCTCGAAAAAACAATTTTTTTTCCCCTGCCACGGCGTGCGCTGAATTTTATCCGACATTTAAATCGCTGAATTGCAAGATCGAAAAAATTCGTACTTGTAGATCTTGCAAATGATACGACGTTTTGTGAATTGTTATTGCATTTCAGAACAGTCGATATCTGACGCTATTGAAACCAAAGTATTAAATTGTATTGAAATTATAAACCAGCCATGTACCGTACATGGACAAATAATGAATAACAATTTCAAAAAGCGAAATAATAAAAGACATTTCTGATTTGTATTTCCACGAAAGGAAAATTTTTATATTTCCATACGAAGTGATCTTTTTTCTTCCATTTGGTACGTATAACTTGATAATTCCGCTCTCATAATTTTTTATTCCCTCGGTACATAATCTGCCATTTATCATAAAAGAGTAATTTGTCTTCCATCATAAATCACACCGTCGATTACGAGCAATTAGCGCGCAAAGTTACTCGCTTTTCGTGACAGCGAAAAGTACTTTTCCTTCTCAAACGTTCTCTTTCGCCCGATAGAATTTTATTCAAATTCTCAGGGCTCCCGCGCATTTTCTGTACCGCGATTTGCAATTGTAATACCGCGGCCATGTTTTTGGACAATTTAATGATCCACGTGTAATTTAGATCATTAATCAGTCTGTTCCCTTCCTGCGCGTGACATCTTTCATTTGGGTGTAGGTGCTCGTTGCTGCGCACGAGTCCACGCGCGCACACATGCAACCGGCAACTGATTGCAATTGTAGTTTATATAGAGATTGCCGTGGAATGAACGATACGCCTGGGAAAGGAATGATTATTCATGGACAAGATACGGACAGTTCGGTTCAGCGTAGTTGCAGGCAAATAAAGTTGCTTGCCAAGTTGAAATATCAAATCAAACTTGTTTACGTTGTTTCTGCGTTATTTACGAATTTCGTTGACGCTTTCTCTTCCTCGGATGATGACTTGAAAAAGGAAAAAGAATGACAATACTTTTTTACACTCGTTGTAAAATATTCAATGTTTTTCGTATTTTGTTGTCATAACAACACTATTGTTCTGTCTTAAATGATACATTGAAATATATTTGTGAAGAATAGATTTTTCATGACAGATTTCAACCATTTTATTTAAAAAAAATGTTTATAAAAAATGAACTGTTAAACAGTGGCATTACATTTTCTTTGAAGAATAAAAATGCCTCGAAATTGATACTTTTCCGGAGATTTTCTTGGAATGACTTCCGCTTGCGCAGCCTAAAAATTGAATAATTCTATGTCATCGCAAATGATTTATCGGGATCTCTACGTTATTGCATAATCCATTCTAATAATTTGTTGACTGTTTCGAGTTTCTCGGCGGCAAATTTTTCGATGGCTGCGTTCATTAATGCGGTAATGTCTGATTGATTTTCCTGCACCAATTCAGGTACCATTTCGGAAATCATGGTGCTTAAACCTTGAGACCAATCATCACCACTTTGGTCACAGGTGTCTTCTAATAAACCACTCATTTGCAACTGCAATTACAAACGCAATTATTATTGATATCTTATTATTTTTATAGCATTATGTTAAGTTGTCAACTTTTTTTGTAATTACTGTTAAAACAGAAATCTGCTTTATCGGTTGATGGTACAATTACTAACATAAGATAAACTTTGCCTTATGTTCTTCAACAAGTACAAAAGAAATTTGTAAAGCTAATAATAATTTTGCAAGTTAAAATAAGGTTCTTTTTTTTCATACATTGAGATTAAAATTTTTGATTCTACAAAATTACTTCCGTTAAGAGTACGGCTTGATACATTGGTTATGATTAGCGGATAAAATTTAATCGGCAATACCAACAAACATTTTCTTGACAAAGTATCAACCGTCAGTTTTTCACATAAGATTAATAACGAAAATATTGTTGTTTCGTGTAAAAACGTATATGAATGCACACGTTTGTTGTATTGTAAAGATAATTCCACTGACATTTAGTGTGTTAAAAAAATAATTAACATATTTTATTACCTGAAATTTTTTCAAATCAATACTGGTATCAGAAGCACGGATTTTTATTACGGTCCGTGTGTTATTTGTTATTGTTCCATTGCTATTCATTATTTGTTGTTGGTGTATACTTCCTTTTAATGTTAAGCCAATGAACAGATCACCGATATACAGCCTATAAAATATAATGATAACAATCGTTGTATAAAAGTAAAGTATAAATTATTTAATCTTATCATATTACACAATTAATTTGTTTTTAATAATAATTGTGATACGTACGAAGCATGCCCCTTCCCGAAGATCGTGAAATCTCCTTCAAGTAGACTATTGAGATTATAGTAAGTGTTTAAAAATATATCTGACCATTTAAGGCCAATCGAAACGCTTAACTCAGCTGTCGAAATTTTCGCCATCTCGACCTCATATTTAGATAATTGTCGAACGTTAAGATTTTCAAACGTAGCATTAATCCTAGGAAAAAAAATTTTACTCGCACACAAAGTGATTGTGATTTTTTCTATATTTCACTTTTTTTTCTTGCATTATTTGGTATTATTTATTATTATTACCGTTATTTGTATTATTATTATTTAAAATAAATATGACTTACCTTGTATCGCCGTCCTCAAAATTTATAGGAATTTTCTCTTCGATTAGAGGATCTAAAGTTTTATTTTGTAAAAAACGAACTTCTTTGGTCATGGTAATCTTAAATTCCTCCAATAAACGTTTAAATGTTCTATTAATATTACTTTCATCTGAAAACGTATGGTATTTTATTCAAATATAAACAATTGTCTCTGAAATTTTACTTTCTTTCGATTATGTTCAATAATTATTTGTATTCGTTTGAAAATAGTTTTTTTTTTAATTTTTGCCTTAAGAGTTAGATACGTTTGGAATTCATGAATGTACCTTTTTGTTTGCTGATTTCTGAGAATGATTGAGAACACAATGCAGCTAATAACAGAATAATAATATGGTTTTTCATGTCTCTGAAAAAAAGTGTTTTGTAGTAATTATGATTGAGATATAATTAATACTTGAAAATATCACATTTTTAACACTTTGTGATCACATTTGCAAAACTAGAAGAAAATTAAAATTTAAACTACTATTATAGTTTTTTTTTTCACTATATTTGTGTAAGAATATAAAAATAAAAAGCTCGAAATTAAAAAGAAAAAAAACTTACGAAGCAAATTCTTATAGTCCACGGTAAACGTTAACATAAACTTAACTTCGTAGAATATACAAAAATACCATGTAACCATTTGACTAACATCGCTTATATATAAACTGATAATAATTTGATCAATTATCCTTGGATTTTATCGATTCAAAATTTATTAAAGATTAATTATCGCATACCCAAAAGATTGATGTTTGTTCAATTATCAGATATAATATAATCTGTGTTTTAGAAAATGTTACCTTTAATTAAATAAAAACACCAATTCAAAAATTGAATCGTCACTATTGAAAAAAAAGAAATATTTTATTATAAAAAAAATCTATTAAATTACTCTAAAGAATTCTAATTCTTTCGATGCTACACAAAATGGTATAGTTTTACACATTTTTTGGTTTTATCTGCATATTTTTATAATATGAAATTACGGTACATTCAAATGTAATTTTATAAAATTAATATATGCATATATATATATATTTACCATAAGATATTTGTTACATTGAATAACTATTCTACAACAATGTTTAAATAACTTTTATTACTTTTACATTGAATATTTATATTTAAATAATAATTCGACAAACAATCACACAATGGTACTGAACAATGATGTATATAAAAACTGAGATATAGTTGAAAGTGAAGAAATTTTTGTAATGTCATTTGAAACAATGATCTATTGACACTTAAAATTAATAATCCATAATGGCATCTAGTATTGTGTCGACGTCAACTTTTTTCAATTCTGCATTGGCATTTTTTTCAACCACTTTATTTAATACTCCAACTAATTCCGATTGATAAAATTTCATCATATCAGGCACCAGGCCAGAAACGACTGCGCTGAGAAATTCTGATATAATCTCATCATAGTATAGTCCAGTTATGTTGAACTGAAAACCATATAAACATTGTTTTAACATAGAAAATAATTCCAATTCAATTTAATTAAGCACATTATTAAATTATTTGGCTATTTCATATAGATGTCTCAATAAAATATTACTTTCTATTATTATGAGAAAATATTATGCAAAGATAATTCAGCTTGCCAATATTGGTACAAAACTTTATATAAGAATTATAATGAGATTAAAATATTATATCATAATATTTTAATCAACCACAAGGTCACGGTGAAATCAGAATGACCATAAGGTCATAATCATACCACATCTGTGGAGTACTCTTATCCCACACAGCCGAAAATATGTTCTTCAAATATATTTAAAATATATTTTTAATGCATATTTTGAAATTTAAAAATATAAATCCAAACGTAAAGTAAATTTAAAGTTCCAAATATTTTTTTATCAACGAATTTGAATTTGAAAAAATATTGAGTAAAATTCGGTGTAATTTTGTCTACCATAAATAAGTAATTATAAACAATATATAATAATTATAAATAATTTAAATCTTATAAATAATTATGTTAGTCTTGTTCAACATTTTTCTACAATTTTTGCATAAAAATTGGACACAAAAATAAAAAAATAAAAAATTATATTGCATATTTTTTTTCAAAGTTCGAATTCGTTGTTAAAAAAGAACTTTTGAAACTTTGTTCACATGGGAAAAATGGAGCAAGTATCTCGCGTGTGACAATATATAATTGCCATGATGTCACCGTACCATCAACGTGACTTTTATGGTTGATAGCTTTACCTCAAATTCTTCCACATCGATGGCAGTTTCGACGTTCTTAATCTGCAGGTATTCATCAATGTCGAGTTTACATGATATCTTAAAATACAGATCTCGAATCAATGCACTGAAAGAATGATAAATATTATTAAATATTGTTAAGTCTACCTTACATGCTATGTAATGTCAACTCAACTTGGTATAAAAAACAAATTATAATTATTACTGTAATACATACTTGATTTTCCCTGTTCCATAAATTGGGAATTGGTCTCCGAATATTCCATTAAGATCATAATCAGTATGCAAGCGAATTTCAGGCCACTGCAGAGCAGTTGAAATTTCGAATCCAATAATTGAAAATTTGGCCAATTTGATATCGTATTCAGACAAATTTTCCAGCAACAAATTCGCTATCGTAACGTTGAAACTAAATAATTGTTTACTTTAATGAATATACAATAGATTGATTTTTACATTTATTGAATTTCATTGAAAACTATAAATTTGGAAATTGTGTATAATTTATCAACATTGAAAACGTTAGCCGATTTATTAGACATGCAATGTATAGAAAAACGAACATTTTTTTAGAAATTTGCAGTTTGTATTTGATCCGAAAATTTAATTACCTTAATCAACCAAAATTTAGTTAAATTCACCACGTGTTAAATTAATCAAATTTGTACTGTTACTTTTATATTTTTCTGAATGTAAGTTACACTTTTTGTTAGTTTCTCATTCAAAGGCTAAATTCATTCATCTTTTACAATTTTGTACTTGAACTTTTTTGTTTCAAACTTAATAATATATTCAAATTCGATATCACTGATTTTGAAAAGCAAACTAAATACAAAATTGTAACTACGAAGCAAGTAATAGAATAATTGATATTATTTTCCGTAATTGTGAAATTATAATGAAAATTTACTCAATGATGTAGTCTTCATAAATATTAAGTAACGCCTCTTCTACTTTCAGGGGGTCCAAAGTTTTGTTCTGTAGCCACGGAACCCCGTTTTTCATGGCAGTCTTGAAATCTTCCAACATATCCCGGAATTTTTCATCAGTACTCTCATCTCGAACTGAAAATCAAGTACGTAAGAGTTTCAAGTACATTTATCAGGTAAATTTACTTATTACAATATTTTACACGGAAACATCATATGTTACTCCAACATAACTTATGCTAAAATTATTCGAGTAAATATTAGATTTACGTCAATCAAGATTGGTTGAAATTCTACTTTTCATAAAATGATGTTTTCCCGATCTTAAATGACTCAAAAAATGTATTCGCGATTAAAAAGTGTAACCTAGCGTACCTTAATTTCAATAAACTTTTTAATACAAAGGTCATTGAACATGATCGATTTGATGTAAAGGAATTTTCAAACGTTTTTTTATCACCGAATTCGAACTTAGAAAATGAATGAACAACGTACAATTTTGGTTTCCATTTCTTTGTACAATTTTTGTACAAAAATTACAGAAACATTATGTGAAATATAATTGTTCAGAAGAGTTTATGCAATTTTTTGTAGTTTTTCCGCAAATTATAGACAAAGCGACAGCGAATTTCATTCAAAATTTTCCTAAGTTCAAATTTGTTGAAAAAAAAAAGTTCGGAATTTCCTTTACATTCTATTTGAACCATTTTAAAACAAGGTACCCGTGAACAATTCATGTTAATTACAATATCAATACAATACAATTAATATTTTACATTTATATTTTTAATAAGAATTATATTGTTGAATTTACGATACTATAATTTTATATGAATCTTTTTTCACTTTATGTTTATTAAAAACAGTTAATTGAAAACCTCAAAACTAAAAACTTAATTGCAAAAGTACGTACATGTTTTGAACTGAGTATCTGGAAAAGAGTAACAATACGGCGCAGCTAACAATGCAATAAGAATGCAGAGTTTCATCTTTCTGAAAACATATACCTTTAATTAATGCACCAGAATTTAACGTAAACAAAAAATTCCTACATATACTTTCTTCAATTTGAAGATTTTATTGAAATAAATTGTTAGAAATTAAAAGTTTGGCAGTCGTCATTTAAGTAACAAATCATGTGTATAAATTAATGTTAGCATCGATACATTTGTAATCTACCGAACTTCAGTTTAACTTTAAAAAATTAATGTTTTATCGCAGATACCAATCTGTGTCAAATTGAAGAACGCATCGTAAAAATAGAGCGCGATTTACAGATATTAAACAATCAAGATCCATTTATAGGACAATTTCCGAACTGATTATTTATGTATTTGCACATCTGAAAAAAAAAAGGAAGAAAAGAAGACACTAGTTCAATAACCGGTACCTGACAATAGAACAAGTTTATCCGAGACTTGCAATACACAATCAGCAATTTCAAACTACCTCACACTATTCACGTATACGGGATAAGTGGCAGAAACTTACGGCACAAGTATTCTGGGGCGATAAGAAAAGAATTTCATAAACTTTGCGTTACACAATGTGGAATAGTCCAAAAACACTGCACCGTGATATAACGCTAACGCGACTTTTATATAGATCGATAATCGTGTTTATTGAAAGTCTTATCAAATTAAAATTCATTACCGATTGGTTATCAAATATCCGCAAAAGGATCTTTTTTCACTCAGTGTGTTGACGCTCGTCGAGTTTCGGGCTTTGGTTGATGAAAATTCATTTGCACTTAAAAATGATGAATTATACTTTTATAATTTATATTGTAAATTATATAATTTATATTGAATGTTCAATATTAAATAAAAAATTTAAATATTAATTTTTCTATACCATTTGTTTTAAAATGTGAATATGTATTTCGTCATTGATGGGAATATTTTTTTATGGCAGTGTGATTTTCATTTTATTTGTGACAAATTTTTATGATTTGTTGAGAAAGAGTTTCATTATTGAGTTACCGGATATCTAATATCCTTGAAAAGGAAATGTATTTTTAAAATTATGCTGAAATAGTGCTTGAATAATTTGTATTTTTATTTACTCGAATTATTTTATTCCTTATAATTGAAATAGCACAAAATGTAATTGCAACATTAATTGTAAAGTACTAATTACTCATAATAATACTACTAATTTTTTTTATCGTACCTTAATGATATTTTCAAAGTCAATTTTTATTAAAAATTGTAAAAAAGAAATGTATTTTATATGTTTTTTAGACAGAATTAGATAGAATTTTATTTTATATTTGATATTTGTTTTTAAATTGTTCTGCTTTTCAACGTTATCGGGAGATTTCCTGAAAACCTCCTATATTTCCTTCCTTGATCATGTATTTCGGTATTTTTCTACGTTTTCAACTGCACCTTTAGTTTAATCTTCACTTTATCGACTGTCGCACTATTTGCCTCTTATCGCCATCTAGGTCTTCTTTTAGGAGTTCATCGTAAACCAAATTCTAACATGCTCTAACTTATCATACGCTTTTCCTTAATTTTTTTGTGCACACTTTGAAAAAAAAAAAAAAAAAATGATCTATAAATAGTTTTGATCATATTTGTTATTTGCTTACAAAATAAAAAAAATCAACCTGTATAGAATCCTTAATAATATGACTGGATTGAATTAATTTTAAATAAAATCGTTCACGGAGAATATAAGAAGTCACTCAGTGATTTCTAAAAACTCACTTACTGATTTTATAAAATCACTGAGTGATGTTTTTACTGGACATTTTATTTATAAAATCACTCAGTGATTTTTTCTATTCTCCGTGTTGGTCCAGCAAGATTTTTGATATCCAGTAAGTATTTGTTTACAAAATAAAGATTGTTCTGCTGTAAAATATTCATATTTCACATTCTTCTCGATGCATAATTTTAAATTCTTACTTAAAAGTTAGTATTTTGATACTATATTTTTATATTTTTTCTCAGAAGTTGAAATTTGAATTCAAAATTTCAAAATCCGCAAAGAATAGAGTTTTAGAAGTTTATATTCAAAGATTTCATATTAAAACACCTTTCTGTGTACTTTCTTTTCGTTAAAGAGTGGTTGAGTATAAATGTTGCAAAACGTAAGCATTGACTTTTCACTGCAAATTTTATACTCTACTGGAATTTAAATGAAATTTCCACGGAGGCAATATACGGCCACTCTATTAAAAATGATATGAAATTTAATATAAGTACTGGAAGCTCGTTTCAAAGACACCCATTAAATTTAATGGGCAAATATTGAAATCACGTTGACACAATAGTTAAGATTCTTGCACTTGTACATTAATTTTAATAAACAGTCGTATTAGGATTTCCTTTAATGCAAAAATATTTGAAATTTATAACGCGGATTGTACTTAATGGAATTCAAAAGAAATTAAAAGAACCAAACAGACAAATTACTCAAACCAATCACGCGTTACGTTTACTGTAATTTAAATTGAAACTAAATCTTAACGAAAGTTATCTCTAAATTAAATAAACTAACTCAAGACCAGAATTAGAAAATAATTAAATAGTTTATTTAACAAATTAA
>JABFOV010002387.1:0-20105 GCA_022817685.1 Aradophagus sp. ZL-2020 | reverse complement strand
GCCCGGTACCGCTCGGTGGTCCAGATCCAATGTAATCTGAAAGGGTTTCTCCTTCGGAAACTTTGTTTCCAGGGATGTTTCCAACTAACCAATGGTGCCACTCACGGAATTTGGGTTCCTTACGACTCGGCGCATCTGGATCTATAAGTACATTAATAATAATTTTATAAAAATGCGATGTTACATTATGCAGCATGAGAAAGAAATAAAATATTAATATTCAACTTGTGAAAAACAGCAATGTCAATTCATGTCATGGCAAAAACTTGCCTTTGGTTCATTCTGCCATCCTGACATTTGTTAATATTACTTTCTCTCAATAGTTGAATAAAGTACTATGTAGAAAAATGAAGAACAATTAAAAAAAAAAGACAAAAAAAGATGAAGGTTTTGGAAAAAGATAATATTACCTGTCATGCAAAGAGTGTAAAATGAACTGTTATCAGCTTCATATTCGACTGTGGGCTTGTCCTTGACTTGCGTGGGTGTAAGTTCGTTGCCAAGGTTGACACTGATGCCTCCTTCGTAGGTGACTTTAACGACCGCGGCTGGTACGGTATCGATAATGTCTGGTACTACGCCGTGAGTTTTCAGTCCTTCAGCCATTGTTGCGACCTGCCTTACGTTTCGTTCTAACAAGCGTCGTCCAAGAAACGAAGCTGTAACATCCACAAAAATCATGAAGAAAAAGTATTATCATATTAATTAATTATTGATTCAAGATAATGAATTGCTCAATTCATTTAGCTGAATTCAAATGCATTTAAACAAATAAATGAAAACAAAATAAAATATTTAAATTAGAAGTTTATAAGTATGAACGAATTTTTGCAAATATTATTAATCAGTTTCACATTTTAAAAGCAGAAATCAATAACTGATAAGTAACAATATACCATCGTTTTGAAGATAAAGGAAAATCGTCAAATATATTGGCAGGCAAGATTTGTGGTTGAACATGTTGTGTATGTGTGAAAATTCAAAAGTGAAGTGAGCATCAAGCATTTACTTTTCAGTGCTTGAAAAGAGAAGAAAGAGAGACAGATTGAGCATGTTCATATATTGTACTGTTGAATATAAAACAGGATTGCCTTCACAATGATTTCAATTGTCAAAGAAGGAAGAGGTTTATTCAGAAAGGAATATTGCTCTTGACAAATGTTTACGACATCTTTAAAAGGATATTAATGATTGTTACATTAATTTACAAGATTGAGTTTTGTGAAAAAATATGTAATTATATTTGAAAATAATTATTATTACTTTCCTATTAATTTAAATAGTTATAAATTACACCTTAAACGAAGTTTATTTACATTGAAAAAATTAAATGTTTATTTACTAGTGAATATCTATTACTGTTGTTCCAGGCGATTCCTCCAAAGAAAAATTGAATAAAATTAAATACTTCATTCATATATATATAGTTCATAATACTTAATCGTTCAATCTTTAACCTATATAAAGTCGCTTTATAAATTTAATTTGCAACTATTCGAAACATACACAAAAAAAATTGTTCAACAAACTGGAACATTTTATACAGATAAAAATATTTCTACAAACATCGCTAAAAACAAAGTGAAATACCAAACTGAATATGGAAATAATAGTCTACATGCAACGATGATAAATTTGCAAAATGGATTCTCTCGCTAGAATCGTTAACAGCAACAGATTTTTTTTCTCTGACAATCAACATTTCAGTCACAAATTTCTTATTTTCATGCGTGCAACAGAAAATTATAAATATTGTTGTTTACTTGCAAATCGAAAGGTATTGTTGACCACTATTGCGGTCATTGTTTGGTTAATCGTTAGTAGCTAGGAAAGTGGAAGAAACGAGTTGCCGCTCAAAACTAATGGAACTTTGATGTCACGTGATACGCCATATCTCGCGATTTCTCAATGAGATGGTCGTTGTGCATACTATGTTCATAACAAGCATTTTTCCCTTCTTCTTTTACATTTTCGTTTTACGTTTTATTCAACAACCAAAATGAAACGGGCAAAAAATAAAAAAAAGTGAATTAAAAGAATCAACTATATTTTGCAGTTTTATTATACATGCATCTTCATTTCGAAATGGTACTTACCTGAAAAATTGATCTTTCGTTTTTTTACTTCAACTTTTCAACTGAAAACAATACCTGATCGAAGATCGACCACGATGCACTTACAAGGAGAACGTAATTGAAAAACGGTATATGCCAAGCAATTGCAAGCTGCCGGCCGGCATAAGCTGAGCCGCGCATGCGCACCGTTGATTTCTCGATTTGTCTTGCTTTAATTAAACATGAAAATTAAATTCATGCGATAAGAAATTAACGTAATCAATGATTTCTTTGGCTCATACGATTTTTCGAGTCATCTGTGCCTCATCAATAGATTACTCATACATCTAACAAGACCGCGTTTTTGATCGCGTGCATATAAAAACCACGTAATTATAGGTCTTGTTGAAAAGCCGCAATAAGACGACCCTTGTTTGCGAAAATGTTTTTACAAAATATCATTCTAGATATAAATTACATATTCATTCAAAACAAACAAAACTTTTCCCTTTCGAAAATTTTAAAAGCACATATTTATTAAAAAAAAAAGAATTAATTTAATTAACATGAATAAATTTCTCTTTTTATTGAGATTATAAAATGTTACTTTACAAACTTGAAAAGATTAAATTAATTTGAATATTTTTTAAATATCAAACTTAATTTATTTATAGGATTAATAAATTAAAAAGTATGACGATACAAAATTACATAATCATTTATTAATTTATCGTTTGAATACAATATGTATATGCTACTTGAATAAAAAAGATTGAATTCACCTTTGAGCAACAATAAAAATAAATCAAACACGAACACAATTTACAACGATATACAAATTTGCTTGCAGCGTGAGCATAGTTCACCTTCAGCATCCTCTGGATATCTCCTACATCGTTTGCAAACAGTCTTCTCTGTGCTTTCCAAACTGATTCTCACCGTCTCACTTGACGTATCTTCAATGAGTTCCACCGACGCCACTTGAAGAATTTCACAAAGTTCTGACGTTGCGGATTGTCTCTCAGGATGCAAAGTCTAAATAAAAAATGTATTTATTGTCTGATTGAAAATTTTGAACCAACATTTAGAAAATTTATTTTAATATTACTGCTTCTATTATTCATTTAGTCGCTTTTATGATTTATTTGTTGCCCTTATTACACAATTAAACATATTGAATAATAGCAAACAATTAATGTTAATGAAGTGTTAATTGATATTAAAAAAGAATGCTGGAATTCCAGTAAGTAAATAAATTACAACCTTTAAAGTCGAATACAGTCTTGGATTTGCCTCAATATTTGCTCTGAACAACCACGTATTCTTTTTCCTCAATTTATTGATATCACTTTTTACATTAAAAGCCGCTTCAACAATTTCCTCTACATCTGGTCTATTCCATTCATCGGATACTTTATAGTCAATATGGAACAGTGGAACTGAAGCTAATAAAAAAATGTAATTAATTTAAGAAAAGTAGAAAGACGTTTCAATGTTATTCTAGAAATGTGAATACAAGAATTACCTAGATTTTCAGGATGATAAAGCCACACTTCCTCTACAAGAAAAGGAAGAATTGGCGCGATAGATCGCGCTACGACCGTCAAGGTTGAATTTAAAACGTCCATAACTGCAGCTCTTTGCGGCGAATTAACTTTTTCACAATACAAACGGTCTTTTATTAAGTGACAGTACATAGAAGAAACATCATTCGTAACGAAATGTAGGATCTCTTTTGTTACATTGTGAAATTCGTAGACGTCATATAAAGAATTGATCTGTAAGCATATGCAATTATAAATAAAATTACGAATTAGTATGTTATTACTTAAACAAGAATATAATAACATTAGTGTTGTAATTATTGAAAACATGGAGAAAAAAGATACCTTTTTATTATATTTGTAAAGTTGATTCAACATGTACAAATCAAGTTTTAAATATTCCGGTTGTACTTCAATTTCCTCATTGTATGGATACAAAGCGCTAAGAAGAAAGCGCATAATGGACCGAATTTTTTGTACAGAGTCTGAGCTGCCTCGAAACAATTCATCCTTCACAGGAACTTGACTGTGTTGACATCCATGATGAGCTACCCACCATCTGTGCATCGTAAAATATTAATACAGTCTTACATAGAAGTTTAATAATATATTACGGCTGAGTATATTATTTCGTATAAAATAAAGATAAAGAACCTTAGAGTGTCGACTCCAAATGCTGGTTGCTTCTTTGGATTTTTCCCGCCTTTGGTAATTTCCTCAGGAGAAGTTACGTTACCCATAGACTTTGACATTTTGTTGTCGTTTTTGTCAACGGCAAATCCATGGGCGAATAAAGATCTTTATCAATAAAATAGTTATTTTCAATTTCATTATTAATTTTTTCTCATAGTTAAATTTTTTTCTCATCAAAATTAAAAGATTATTCAATTTTATTTAAGAACTGTTAGACAAAAGTTTAGGTGGACGCACTTGTAAGGAGATCGGTTTTGAAGTGCCACTGATGTCAGTAAAGATGATTGAAACCAGCCAGTGAATTGGTCCATTCCTTCAAGATAAAGATCAGCGCACTTATAAGGTAAAACAGCTGACCATGAAATACCACTGTCAAACCAAATGTCTAATATGTCCTGATTGACAAGTTAAAGTAATGGATACAACCGTTAATGATTTATGATTATTTGAATTATTATTCGAATTAGCAATTTGATTATTGATTTTTGAACAAACTCACCTGTCCTCTTTCGATTTCGCAAGGGTTTACATCTAGTTGCTGCAGCAACGTTTTGCCAGCTAGCTTTTCGATTGGCATCGTCCACCAGCAGTCAATGCCATGTTTATCTACAAGCTTACATAATCTTTCAATCCATTCTCTAAAAGAACAAATTTCAAATGAAGTCTGAACGTCATCACAAATGGGTTCCCAAAAATCAGTGTTGTAATTGTCTTTTGTTTTTTATATATTATATTGTTTTTGAGTATAATATTTACCTGTTGGTAATTACTTCTTTTGATTCTTTATTGAATAGAACTGGAATCGGGGTACCCCACACACGCTGACGTGAAATGCACCAATAGGGACGCATTTCAATCAAATTGCTGAGAGCTTTTTTGCCACCTTCTTCGTTTTGCAATGGATATATTTTTATATCTTTCAAAATATCCTAAAATAATAGTAATTGATTATTTATGACAAAATTACAGAAACGATTTTTGTTCTATGGCTATGAATATAAAATAAATGAATATATATGTATACATTCTAAGTTAATAAATATTGGGTTTTAACTCTTCAACTATATGGTAAATTGAAACTAAAGTCACAAATTATTTACTTATTTATCAGTATTATATTCTGAAATCAGTCTAATAATTATAAGATAAATCTTACTAAAGCTTGTTGTTTGATTTTATTTGTATCAATAAACCATTGATAGCTTGCTCTTGTCAACACGGGCTTTTTTGTTCGCCAGTCATAAGGATAACTGTGTGTTATCTTTTCCATAGACACTATTTCATTTTGCAAATACTGCAAAACTACATTTTGACCTTCTGTAAAAACATTCAGACCTTTTAAGTGATCGCCAGCTCCCTCAGTGTAACATCCATTTTCGTCTACTAGACAGACCTATGCAGGTATAATAAATCAAATAAGAATTATTAACTAATATGCTAAATATCTAATAATAATAATAATAATAATAATAATAATAATAATAATAAATTATATCAAAAGTCAACTCACAACTGGAATTTTATTCTCCAACGCAACAAGGAAATCTTCAGATCCATGCGCAGGTGCGGTATGAACTAAACCAGTTCCTGTTTGAGTTGTTACATGAACAGCAGGCAAAAATGGTAAAGTAACTCCAGTCATAGGTTGCGAGTATTTTGCTCCCATTAATTCTTTTCCTGAATAAATTAATTGTTTCTATTACTATTAGATGGCAATTTTAATAATCAATCATTATTATTGAAAAATATTTGCACAGTTCAAATAATTTTACAATTTCAAATATTCTATTAATTCAAGTTTACTTCCACACCTAGGAATGATGTCAAAACGTTAACGTTCCCAATTTTTGGCTTGTTACTCTCCAGTAAGTCTTCTGCAATTATATAACAATCACTTTTTTCATCTTCTACTAAGCAGTATTTAGCAGAAGAATTGAATGCTAATGCTTGGTTTGCTATTAGCGTCCAAGGGGTGGTTGTCCAAGTCAGGGCATAAATTAATTTATTCTCAAAAGAATTCAAAACTGGTGGCAGCTCGACGACTTTAAATCGGACGGTAACCGAAGTGCTTTCATGTTGTTGATATTCTAGTTCAGACTCTGCCAATGCTGTCCTAGATATTTTTTATTCAATATGTATGTATCAAAGATATATACTTTTTATTCATACCTGATTGAATTTAAAAAATGTAAGTGAATATAATTTTAATCAAACAATAAGACTTACTTGGAAGATGGGGACCAATGAACTGGTTTATAATCTCTATATATCAATTGTTTCTCATACATTTCAATAAATTGTCTCAGCTGGTTGGTTATGTAGGAATTGGAATTTGTGAAATAACAACCGGATTCCTTCCAATCTGCCATCACTCCCCATGAAGCAAAGGTTTCTCTTTGTTTTTGCACAGCATCGCGTGCAAATTTGTTTGCTGGAAATTCATTTAAACTTCAATACAATTGAAACATCAAACAATAGTATTTAATTACAGTTTGTGTTACATATAAAACATGCAGTAATTAATTGCTAATAAACTGAAATGATCTCATACTGATAAAATAAATATTTTAATTTGATTATACTGTATTCAACATTTGTATACATTTTTTTGGCATAATTTTATATCTTAATTTAAATTATATCCTATTCGGTTAAATTACATAAATACCTAATTCACGAATTTCAAGAGGCGAGATTTGCTCCTTTACTTTTGATTGTGAGACAGCTTTGAGTTCAATTGGAAGTCCATGACAATCCCATCCAGGAACATAATGGACCTTTCGCCTTTGGATTACTTTACTTCTAATTGTGATATCTTTTAAAATCTGAAATAATGTTTCATTTAAAAACAAAATAAATATTCAATTTGATTACAAGTTTAAATAAACCATATATGGTCTCATATTGCCAAAATAATGTCGTGATTATTAATTAATCACTACAATTAAAACTACTTACTTTGTTTATGGCATGACCCATATGAAGTTCGCCATTGGCATAAGGTGGTCCATCATGTAAAACGAATTCTGGACCAGTTAAATTTGATCTTTGCCAATGATATAAATCTTGAAATCCACATTTCTAACGAAAAAAGTATTGTTATTTTTGAAATACAATTATAATTGCAATAAAATATTTTATATACATACCTCAATAATATATTGATCTAATTCTGTTCGTTTGTCAGCATTAACATGTAAAGGGAATGATGTTTGGGGTAACAATACTGTGTCGGAATATTGTTTAGTAGCAGCGTTTTCTTGAGTTTTTGAGTAAAGTCTAACAATTGCTCTTTTGTACTGTTTCAGAAACGTGTTGTTCTTAAACAAAGTGTTCAAACCGGCTGACATTTTTTATCTAATTGTTCAATACTTTTTTACTCAAAATTTCATACTAGTTTTCTGTTTGATTAAAAAATCGTTCAATCATTCCGCAATTTTACGACTATTTCATCAACTTTGATAATAAAAACTAATAGTCCAATTTCTTTCAACTTGTCAGGCATACCTTTTTTTTTTTTAATATTTATAGAGGTTAATCGACATTTACTTTTTTTTGAGGTTAAAGGTAATTTAGCATGTCGAAAGAATCATAACATTACATGTTTGTTTACGTTCGGACGAAACACAAAATGTACTGAAGTTAAATAGCATACAATGCAATATGCAAGTATTGCAAACCTCAAATGTTTGTTTTGATTTGTATAGGCATTTCCTAGTAAGAAAGAGATGAATACATTTTCCATCTTGGCGCTTTTCGCGGGAAACATTTGAATGTGTATTTGATTTTGAATATTTTCAGCTATACAAATCATAATAGAAAAAGATTTAATTTTATTTAATTTCGAATACTCTTATGCATTAATTTTTAGAAACTCGAAAGTCATTTATATTAAACATTATTTAATCAATTAAACATGTAGTCAAAAGAAATTCACATATCAACCGCCAAAAGTAGATTGTATTTTTGTTTGTATTAGTAATAAACACTTGATTTCTTAATCTGGAAATGAATGTTCGTTAAGTTTTTCTGTTAATTTAAAACAATTCTTGGACCTAAAGTTCAAACCTAAAATGTCATTGTACATACACTGACAAATAAATTGTGTTTACTCAAAAAAATCTTAGGCTGATTAAAACATTATCTGAGGCATAGTTCAATGGGTCGTTTGGAATAGATGTTATCAACAATGAACCGAAATATGTAGTGAGTTATAATTTATTTACAACCATTTCTTACCTAGATTATACAATCCTTGATTCATATTTTCTTTTTGTCTTTCATTGACAATAGATTGCCTCTTAATCCAATGCAAACTAAACAAACAGTGCCCAATAAATCAATGATTAAATTGATTTGATTGAAAAGTTTGTTAATAATTGATAATAATAATCAAGTATTGGTTGCTATAAGTGATTTATTTAACATGATGATCAAATATTGACCAATATACACCCAATCCCATCATCACAGTTGATCGCTGGTTTAGTGGATATTATTAAAGCATCCCGAACTTGAATATCATTCGAGTCATTAATCAACGCATGTTTATTAATTAACGAATTTTAGATTGTTTTCGATTCAACGTCATTGGAGAGGTCATCGTATCTATAAACTGACGTAAAGTAAGCTCATACACGCGCCAAGACCAAGATGTGGCAAAGAAGAAAAGAGCGTTTTGTTTCAAAACTTTGCTCTGCATCGATGTAAACAAAGTGGGAAGCTCGACAAGCAGAACCTCCAGATGTGTGTTTCGGTCCACTCGTATGACGTAAAGCGCAACGATTTGATACTCAACGCTGGACCAACAGTCGCTCGTGCTCGACTCGTCGATCGTCTGGTCACCTCACTCAGTCTCGGACGATTGGCACATGCACGTGCAGCCAACATGCACGTCAACGGTCATCCGACTGTGCTAATAATCTTGACTTTATTCCCCGTGTGCATAATCAACGGCGAGCTAGATAGTGGTGTTAATCCATCCAACGACATAAATAGTCATGAAAGTGGCGGCTCAAAAATAACCGCGGAAGATAAAGCCGGAAGATTGACGATCGAGCAGCTGTACGAGGAGGCCTACCTGGCTTATCTTGGGGAAGAATGGGAGCAGTGTGTTGATTTGTTTAAAAAAACAAGACAAAGGTGCTGTCAAAGTTAATTATTAATATGGTTGCCATGTGTAATTGTAAAGTCAGTTTCCTGTAATGATGATGATACTGCTTTTATGATATTAATGAATAAGTTATAATTTGTTTATTTTATAGTAATGTATAATTACAATTATTATACATAATTATTGATGATAAAGTATGTTTTTACAGATATGGAGAGTACAAGAAAGCGGTTGTACACTGTCGGCGAGAATGCAAAGAAGAAGCAAACAAAATGAAGTCCATGTTCACCAGATATGTGGGCGAGATGGCATTTTATGAAAAAAAAATTAAGGAGACACTGTGCTTACTGCAATGCACTCGCGAATATGAAAAATTGCACGGTGAAGGTAGTTTAACGGTGATGCCTCCTAAACTGCAAATAAAATTTTCTGAATTCCAAGACTATGCTTTTGCGCATATTTGTTATTATCAGGTAATAGGCATTGTTAATAAATTGTCACATAACTTTAATTAAGTTTCAAGTTTATTTAAAAATAAACAAAACTGTTTTATTTTATTTTTAAATTCGACTTAAAAATTGAAATTTAAAATATTTATAACATCTGGAATTACTTTTACTAATTACTTTTATAACAAATATAATATATTTGACATTTTTAGAACGTTTTTCGAAAATTTCAAATATATTTCTACGCCATCCAAATTATGAGAGTCAGTTTCGTTTGCTTAAAAGTCACGTACGCTTGTTTCACTGCTTTCAAAGTGCTTATTAAAAATGTGAAGTCAGCTCGATTAACTCAAGGCTCGATTAGCTGACAGAAATTGTTACCATTCCTCATCGTTTATACCTTGTTTTATTAGACCATTTTCACTTGTTCCATTGCAGTTAAAGTTAAGAATAAGTTTGTTTAGGGGCAAACTATGTGGGAGAAACTCAAGCGTACCCTATTAAATTTACAGTTTTATGATTCTAAAACCGTGACTTACATCACATTCTATTTTCTGATGTTGAAGTCATTGTGTTACTGTGTTAAAATTTCTCATGATTTTTAACAATAATAGCTGTAATTAATTATTTATGAAAGTGACCGTATACAAATAAGTATTGAGTAGTAAATCATTTTAATTAGTAAACTTATTGTTTTTTGTAGTTTATAATTATACGAGCCATTTTTCCCTTAGATTAACAGGTACAAAGATGCAGCAAACGCCTTATTCACTTACTTAATTCGTCACCCAGAAGACAAGATGGCTCAAAAATATATGAACCATTACTTTACTAATCCAGATGTTTCAAAGGATTCAGCTTTAGAGGATTTGGAAGCCCCGCCGTATATCGAAATGTACAATGATGCAAAAAAAGTGTACGAAGAAGAGAATTATTCCACTGCAATTCAGTTATTCGAACATTCATTGAAACTGTATTTGAATGCCCATGACGAGTGTCGTTCATACTGCGAAGGCCCCTTTGACCAGGGCTGGCATCCTGAACTTACGGTTGAAATAGCCAGTGAGCTGAACAATAGGCTTGTCTGAAAGAGTGAAAAAAGTTTGAACATGTAATAAATTTATATCGTTTCTGAATTGATTTATATGAAGTTATTGATCAGAATATTTTAAATTTAATATTATAAATAATTTAAATTTAAAACTCTGTTATGGTGTATTATTAACAAGTTAACATGATACTTGACAATTTTTCTTGCTCAACTTTTAAACTCTTGAAGACAAGATTACATAAAACATTCATGCAATTTTTTATCAAATTAATATTTCAATTAATTTAAAAATGCATGTCAAATTAATTATTTGTATTTTATTGCACATACTTCTCATTTTTTTTTGTTTTTAATTTAGATCATTATACTTACGCTCTTCAGTGTAAACAGAATTGCACTAAGTGGTCAAACACAATAAGAGGTGAATATTACAGTGACGCGTTGGCCAACCATTACCATTATTTGCAATTCGCTTATTATAAAGGTAGGTTTTGAAGCTAGTAATAAGTTTTTGCAACATGGATAAACAATTAATTATTATTACTATTATATTTGTTATTATTAATTGCTTAATTAACTGTTTATTATTGCATTTTTTAATGTTTACATTTACAGTTGGAAATTTATATGATGCTTGTCATGCAGTGGCAAGTTACCTACTTTTTTACCCTGCCGACGAAACCATGCTAAACAATAAGAAATATTATACATCTATGCCGAAGTTTAAGGAGGAATATTTTACCCCAAGACAAGTATAACGAAATAATTTTCATTTGTTTGTTTACTTTCATTCAAATGAATTGTAGTATAAAAATTCATCCGAAATCTCTTCGCTTTGTAGGAAGCCATGATTTATATAAAGCAACAAACGTCGGAATTCGCGTTGCTTCAATTTATTTCTGAGGAATTTAAAGCTCAAAGTGACAACAATGAATCGAAAGATGATTTAAAATCTGATAATATTAGGAAGGTAAATGAAGGATAAAAGGAATTTTTGAGGCTGTAACTGTTGAAAATAACATTAATGGTCAAGGATTATAAGACGTTTCAAAAATATTTCATTGAGAACAATTGTGTTATTAAGAAATAATTACGATATATGTATGTTTCATGACATCGAAGTATTTAATTGCAATTTTTTAATTCAGTTTTAAACAATATTAAACCTTTCTAAAGGTTTGATAAGCTTTTCGAAGGGAATTATTGCATAATTTGAACAGGAAAACGTTTACATTTTTTTAATACGTTAATTTTCTGTATCTTCTGATTACTTTATAATAACTGTAAATAAATTTGTAAGAATATACTTTAAAATAAATACTCACATTTATTACGACTGTATATTTCTTCTTTAAAATACGCTCTGATTTAAAGAAAAGTTTCTAAGAAATATCAATTTTTGAAATTAATTTTTTTTATCTTTAAAAGCAATTAAATTTTATACTTTAATTAATATTTTAACTTCTTTAATAAATCGAAATTCAAGAAAAATCTCACAAGAATAAATTTTAGATACGCCTTGGAATGTGCAACCTTAAGTACATCGGTGTCTAAAATGCATTCAAATGCATCGATTTTCATTGAAACGAAGCGGGAAATTTAAATTGCCGTATGCAATAAATTCTTTTTCGCACAGGAAATATGCACCCATGATAACGGAACTATTTTAGGTATAAGGTATAAGACTTTTTATTATAATATGTCTTTTAAAAATAATCTTCATTTGACAGATTTTATTTTCAACATCAGAATTATTGCAGCCTTTGAAGTTAAAAGATGGAGAAAGTTTTATTAATCACGGGCATACAATGGATCATTATGAACGTAATGTAAGAATAACCGCTGCAGAAAATGATCTTCAAGGTAAAATGCGATATGTTGCAGATGGATTTTTAAACGATTGGGAATGCGATTTACTTATAAATATGACAAAGGTAACATATCACACTGTAATTAAAAAAATTACATTACATTTGGGAAACACTACTGCACTTGAGACTTGTACGATATTTTCTATCTATTGAAAGCAGGAAAATGATTAATTGCACTGTCTATCGCTTCTTAATTAATAATTATTATAATTATTACAGATAGCTGCTATTGCGGGAGATGGATATGCAAGTAATAAAAGTCCCCATTCTCGATACGAACGATTTGAAGGCGCCACCATTGGGCGACTCGCTACGGTAATTAGCAAAAAACTTGAAAAAAAGACCACTTTGAATGTTATGCTAGGAAGAAAAATGAGTTGTGAAATTAACTCATAATATTTTATGCTTTTAGTTAGTTTATTTGGGAATTTTGGATCCAGAGCCTGTTAATTTATTATTAAAAGTGACAGAGAAGATAAAAATTCATGTTGAAAAGTATTTTAACATTAGCGACCCATTGTACTTTACATTCACGCATCTTACCAGACGATCGTCTTTGCCAGGTATCATTGAAATTATACTTGTTGTTTATCATTTGAAATAATTATAAAAATAAAAAAATTCCTTATCAGTTTAATTTAAAAAAAAAATGCATTGCACACCATTAACGAACATGAGGTGATTTTACTAGATTTATTTGATTTCAGTTTATCGCTTTTCAGATAAATTCAGTAAATTGAATTCTATAATTGATTGAATTTGTTTCCAGATTCCCCTGAATTTCGTCAAGATCTTAGTCATAGGATTCATGCAGACAATTGCATTATGTCCAAAGGATACTGCCATCGCAAAAGTCCGGCATATGTTTGGCGAGACTATTCAGCAATTTTATATTTGAATCATGGTTTTATTGGCGGTGAGTTCATTTTCACAAGCGATCATTCAGCGAAAACGGTTGAAGCAATCGTGCAGCCGCGTTGCGGTCGCGCAGTCGCCTTTACAGCCGACGAGAGAAATTTGCACGGCGTGCGAGCTATTTCTCGGGGTAGCCGATTCGCATTGGCGCTATGGTTCACGCAACAACATAAATATTTAGAAGTTGAGCGAATCCTGGCACGGGCGGTACTTCAAAGGGTTGAAAATTATGGTGCAGTTAAACGAAACGGTACAGCAAAAGTTCCGACTGCATATGAAGAAGTTTTAATTAATTTTTTCCGTAATGATACGATTTTGCAAGAGTTTCTTCAAGACTAGTGAATTTGAAAATGTCAAAATGGTATTGTCATTGATCAAAATTTATACCAAAGAATAGTATATTTTTTAGTTGTCTTAGATTTTGTACAATTCAATGAGCATAATTTGTTAAATTGGTACAAAGATATTAAAATAATTAATGACTGGTCAACTTAAAATTGATGATAAAGTAATAAATAATTTTCGTAAATTTTTATTGAAAAATGCATCCAAGAAAGTTCACAGATTTTAATGGCCTAGGTAACGAAAGAGATTAAAAAAAAAGACTATATAAATGATGATCAATGATTTATTTATCAGTATAAACTACAAACTTGACCTCGCAGTATTTTTATTTCATTTTACAGTTCCTCCAGAAATCAGGACAATATTTATAATGCTACTAAACTACCTCATGATAGTATTTGTTACAACTTTTCTATTTCATTCTTAAGTACTGTCGTTGATATTTAATTCAGAACCATGTCGTTGATAGTCAATTCAGAATAATAACAAGAATGAGTATTTTATAGTAACATTATATAAAGTTCACTCTGTAAATACGTCTTACAGTAATTTGAAGAATGTTCAAACTAGTGTCGCTTTATAAATGAAAATGTTATCCTAATGTTAAAAAAGTACAATATAATTGAGAAAAACTTGAAACACTGTTAAAAATTATGGTGATTATACCAATATACTATTATATACATTATATACATAATCCAAAATCTCAGTTTGACGTATAAAATTATTTCTTTTTCGAACCAAATCTTGAAAAACCCATCACTGCAGACAATTCATCAGATGCTGAAGGATCTTCATCAACTTCTTCAATCTTTCTTTTCTTGTCTTTCCTTTTTTCCTTTCTGTACATTTTACGTTTTTCTTCCTGTAAATATTTATAACAATTACCGTATTTCAATATTCAAATATTTATAATATCTATAAAATTGCATAATATTTTCTTATGAATTGATGATTTAAAACGGTATTTTAAACTTACTTCATCTTCTAACTCTTTTATTCTATCTGCTAGGTCATAATCCTTCTTTTTCTCCTCATTTTTTTTCTTATGAAAGGCAAATCTGGCCTTAACTTGATCCAAAGTTGATCTTTCAATTTTCATCGACATTCCCAAATTTCTTTGATCTGTGTACAAAAAAAAAAAAAAAAAAACGTAAAATTGTCAACTCTTATTTCATTAGTAATAATAAACAATTTGTATCTGTTATTGTAATTATATATACTACTCATTTATCAAATTTTGTTAACTTTTTTGAATATAGATAAATAATATGTGAGGTTTAATTTAAGACAAAAACATACGTTTTGTGCCATTAATATGGTCCAAGAAATTGATGGAATCTTTAACAACACAGTCGCATACATTGCAATAGTATCCTCCACTTTGAGAGGATGGTGTATTCTTGTTGACGACCACACTTTTGCCCAACTTGGACTCTAAATCAACTTTGTAATCTCGCTGCTTTAACAATTCCCTTTTGACAGCGGGCTGTTTCGGAATACCCAATTCATCCTCCACTATTTCTTGCTCCAACCTCTCGAGAGCTATTTTTTCGTACTCTTCGCGGTTCCATTTTCGACGATGGTCGTCTGGTCTCTGCAATTAAATATTTGTTAATAAAAAGTTTTCCATGCAAATAACCTAATAATTTTCGCGCACTGATCTTTATTAAAGAAAGAATTTACCATAGACATGTTTTTAGTCAAAATCTTCAACAGATTCACAATATCGTATTTACGTAATACACCTTTGTTCCTTTTTTTTTATTATTATTTATAATTTGATTTATGTTGTTGTTGGCTTAAATGGCTCAAAAGAATCGAATGAATATTGGCGTTTTCAACAAGTATACTTAGATGTACGTGCGGAGTATCCCTACACAACAACTACCTCGATTCAGTGTAGCCAGACTAGGGAATTTGTTTCCCTTAAACGCCAACTGTATATATATTTGCAAGCCATCTGCAGGACTTTCGTGTCATTAATATCTGAACTTTAAATGTCATAACCTATATGCTCTAGTTCACAATATACATTTCGTTAAAAATCATCAAGAAAAATTAATGAAAACCAATGGAAGATCAAGCGTGTCCAAAATGTTTAACAACAAAATACCGAAATCCATCGTTAAAACTGATGGTCAATGTCTGTGGTCACACTTTATGTGATGATTGTGTAGACTTACTTTTTGCAAAAGGTATGTACTATAGCATAATAAAATCTACTCAAATTAACATTTAATAATTAAAACTCTTAATATTTGCTCAGGTTCTGGAGCCTGTCCCGAATGTCAAATTCCATTAAGAAGGATCAACTTTCGTGTTCAACTATTTGAGGATGCCTCAGTGGAAAAAGAAGTGGACATTCGTAAGAGGATTTTGCGTGATTTCAATAAAAAGGAAGAAGACTTTGAAACGTTACGAGAGTACAATGACTACCTTGAAGAAATTGAAAATATTATTTACAATTTAGTGAATAACATAGATGTCCAAGAGACGACCAAAAAAATCGAACAGTATAAGCGTGAGAATAAAGAACAAATTCTTAAGAATAAAACTAGATTAGGAAAGAGGGAGCACGAGATTGAAGAGATGTTGAATCTGGAAAAACAGCAAGAACAAGAACGTCGGGAGGAATTGGCGCGACAGGAAGTAGAAATCAAAAGAAGGAAGATAAGAGAGAAGGAAGCTTTGATCGATGAGCTTATGTTTTCAGAAGGAGATGCGAGGAATATTGTTGAAAATTTTGCCTCTACAATTCAAGCTACCAAAGAAGAGGAGAAGGTGCCACCAGTTACCAAGGCCACTCAATTCAGTTCCGGTGTCAAGTTTTCCACCCAGGGGAGTCAGAATTTTTACACAATACCAAAAATCGACGAAGGGCCATTGTACACTTATGTACCTCTTAGACAGGAAATCGAAGGTCCAGAGCCTCCAACTTGGAGTCAGCTTCAAAGTTGGGGATACTTGTCGCATGTCCGAGAATCCACATTACCAGAAAAAAGTGGAGGTTTTTTGGCTCAAATCGCTTGCTTACGAGCCTTGCAGGAATCTATGGCAGGGTTATACCACTTTTCTACAAGACACGAAATGGATCCTTTAGCAACATGACCTTATCCATTCTTTAACATACTTATGTGTTTTTTAACCTTTTTTTTTCTTTCTCTGCATCTTGTATTTATACTATACTAGAATCAAAACCGGAAATTCATTATACATTATTATTTATTTTTTTTCTGATGTATACACGTTAAAGTTCAATGTTATAAGATTGAACTTTAACGATTGAAAATAGGTGTATATAATTACAGTTTCAAGTATCTCTATGTATAAAAGTATATTGGGTATTAGCTTTTAAGATCCGCCAATAAAATGTTGATAAAATAAACATTTGTTACTTATTGAATAATTTATGTAACTGATTTTAAAGGAAATAAATATGTTAAAGGAAATCGGTGCACATTGATTATTGTAAAAATGAATCTTTTGTAAACATGATTCCTTTATGTACATATTTATTCTATTTGTTTCAAGAGATCAGTTGTACAAGTAAATTTATTATTTTTTCACAGCCTTCATTATATTTAATGTTCTTAAAAATATTAATATGAAAATTATTTAAAAACAGTCTATGTTAATGGGAAGTACAAATCGGACAATTACAATAGTTTAAAAACTATACAATAGGTCGCTAATTAAATTAGGTATTACAGCATGTCTACATTATCACTTGTTAAAACAAAATGAAGTTTAAAGTTATAAGATTTAATTGAATCATACCTAAATGACTTAATATATATTACACAGTTATAAATAATATACCTACATTAATATTTACAAAAGTAAATAAATTTTCGCAGTTTGCATGAAATTACTCTGTGACTAAAATTATATCTTCGATCAGTTTAAAAGTGAATCAACACGATTTTTGCATCTTGCGGAAAATCACTAAATTAACTTTATCTGTGAATACTGCCTTGGTATCATTTCTTCTATGTATCTTGTATTTGTTTAAACAATTGTTGTATGACAGACAGATTCTCAATTCGTATTTCTATGACATATGCTTCAACAACCAATCATTGAGTAATTATATTAGTACATTTGATGGAAGTAAAATTGACTCAACGTTTGGCTATCTGGGTCATTTGTATAAAAAATATGTACAATTCATTATATACCAAATTGCTTTGCAGAATGTAACTAAAGCATAAATTAACTATGAGTAAACATTATAATAGTTCCAGTGGATTTTGAAGAACTTCTTGAGTCATGTGATTTAAAATCACTGCTTTTGCTGAAAAATCATATATGTACCATATTATTTTAATAACAAAAATAAATGAATAAACAAACTAATTAATACGTACCTTGCAATGATTTCTTAGACACTGCAACTTGCAATGCGCTAAGTTCATGAACGTTGCGGTGAGTTACATCAGCTCCTTTACACAGTAGCTCATAACATACATGAGGATGATCCCCATGAGCTGCGTAAATAAGTGGTGTATTCCCTTCCTTGATAAATTTCAAAATCAAAAGGTAATTACATATTTTGTGTGAAACATTTAATAATTGAAACATGAAAATATGGTCTAATATTTATTATGAACAGAATTGACTACCTCTTCTTCTGCATTTACATCAGCACCATGGTTGATTAATAACTTTACAACATCATGATGTCCATGCGCAGCCGCCAAGTGTAACGGCGTTTCTCCTTTTGGACCGCAAAATTCTTTATCTGCTCCAGCTTTTAATAAAAGCCTTGCACTATTCAGCTGACCATAACCAGAAGCCCACATTAAACCAGTTAATCCATGTTCGTCTGGTTTATCAATAGTACTTGTTGTAACAGCTGTGGTGCATTTAAAGTATGTTGTACATGTCGTTTTTAGAGTCAAAAAAGAGCAGATTCAAATTTTATTTTACAAAAATTTCAAATGAAAATCCAAATCAGCCGCTTGTTCGACCCAGGAGATGATGTTTTACCAAATATTTTCAAGAATATGCACATTCATTAAGTTAACGTCTTGCGTCAATAAAATTGTATACATTTACAACTGATTATTCGATTTTTTTGTTACTCATATTACCTTGATGAATTTGATCCTGTGTAAGTTCACCTTGTCCAGCTAACGTGTAAAATGTAATATCTTTTCCTTCATAAGGTAATGGAATTTCAGTTTTCGTATTTCCTCTTTGCAGATTAGTAAGTAAAGTTGGAGGCTGTTGGAACAGAACAATATCTTATTTTCCATCGGTATTGCATTGGAATTATTAAATAATAATGTTTAATAAAAAGTAATGAATGCATTAATTATAATATTAAGAACACGTTTCTTCAAAGATGTTCAAATTATTGAATGAAGTCAGTGATTGTGCAGTGTTCTTTTGTATGTAATGTTCAGCATACATTTCTATTCCCATGCAGTTTTGAAGGTCCTTTTTGTTGTATTAACGATCAAATATAATAATAAATAAATGCTTAAACTATTTAGAAGAAGTTAACCTGTTAGATTGATATACGTACTTTCATGTTACTATAATTTTTTTGGAATATATTTTCTTTATTCTTTGGATCCATTATTTTCTGTAATGTTTGTTGAATAAAATGAGAGTTGATTATTCAGTAATAGTTTCAAAAATCAAGAAGTATGATAAGGAATATACATTGAGCAAAATAAAACTGAAGTAGATTGTAATTAATTACCTTACACTGAGAATTGAGATTTAATTACAATGACATTGGCAATGGCAAATGAATTTGATAGTGACGTTTTGTAAGATAATTTATAATAGATATATTAAACAATTAAATTCTTTACAAACTGTGTTGTATCATAATATAAACATGACATAATTTTAAATAAAGAAAATCTTGGTTTATGATGTTGCTAAAATGTAATGCCACTTATCTGCAACACACAAATCAACAGCATTTTTTTTTTTTTTTTTTTTTTTTTTTTTTAATGTAGTGTTATGTTTATAAAATTTTTTTTTTTTAAATAAATTTTTTTTTAAATTTATTTTACTTTTATTCTTGCACTTATACAATCTCGCGAGCCCC
>JABFOV010002386.1:0-20107 GCA_022817685.1 Aradophagus sp. ZL-2020 | reverse complement strand
GACGTCGAGTGAGGAGGCGCCTCGGCTCGGCGCCGCCACCGCCGGCCAGGCCGCGCGGCCACGCGCGCGCCACCGTCGCCGCGACGCGACGCGTCTTTCGCGCCAAAAACCGGAGCCCGTGCGCGCGCGCACGCGTCGCGACGCCAGGCAGCTACGCCCGGGAGGTTAGGATCCGTACGCACGGCGAGGTTAGGCCGAGGGAGGAGGGCCGACTGTTACCCCCACCCGGCCCCTCCGCGCCCCTCACTCCGTGCGCGCGCCGCCGCCGTTCGCCGTGGACGCTCCGCGAGCCGCGTCGCGAGGTTAGAGGACTGTTTTGTTGGTTAAGTCTCGCGTGCGAATGATGTGATTGACCAACGGTCGTCATGGCGGCACCCATGTTGAAGTGGAAGCGGATCGCGAACCCGACGGGGCCGCAGCCGAGGCCGCGCCACGGCCATCGCGCGGTCGCCATCAAGGACCTCATGGTGGTCTTCGGCGGAGGCAACGAGGGCATCGTCGACGAGCTGCACGTATACAACACAGGTCAGTTGCCAGGCCAATAACCAACGGCCGCCGTTTTTTATTCCAACATGGCGCCCGGCGCCCGCCCGAGTCCCCTCCCCCGCAGCCCCAGCATTTTCCCGCCAAAATCCCGCCCGAGCGCCTATTACACCCGCCCTCGCCGACTGCTTGTCGTTCATCCTTGATGCTCGACGTTTTTCGCGCGAGTGTCGTGCCGCATAACCTCGACGTTCCGCCGTGCCCCCTTGTCATGTTTATGTTGCTGCCCGAGTCGTCCGCCGTGTTTCCAAGATGGCGGATTGACAAGACGGTCACCGGCCGGATCGCTCGCGTGACTTGCGCAATGCGAAGTCGGAGGATTTTCGGAAAATGTGGACTGTGGTGCGTGGGGGGGATCGCGGGGCCGGGGGGTAGGGTTGCGCGGGCTCGCGGGGATGAACGGGCATCGAAGAAGGGTCGGTGTTTATGCGCGCGGGAGCGGCCATTGTTGCGTGCGCCGAAGCGAGCCCCCGCAGCGCCCCCCACCGCTCGCGACGCGCGCTTTCTCGCGCCGTCTCTGTCGGGCGAGCGAGAGCGCGCGCCGCCGCGGCACACGGCGTAGGCAGCGAGGCCTCCATGGCGGCGGCCATATTTATTTTCGTCCGGCTTGTTTGTTTGGCTTTCGGGCGACAGCCGCTTCGGCCTTTGGCCGCGAGTTTTTTTTTTTTTTTTTTTATTTTTAGATTTCAGTCCCGTTGATACGGCTTTTTTGAAATTATTCGGTTCGACAAGTATTGGGGTTAATGAATTGTTGGATTTTTTATTTCGATTATTGTTGATGTTATTGTTATTATTTTTGGATGAGTCGTCATTTTTATTAATTATTCTTCAGTCAGTAATTTTTTTTATTATGTATAGTATGTATAGTATTTAAAGTAATGAAACTTTTTTTCGTTTATGAATGAGAAAAACTGGATTTTATTCTTTTTAAGTTAAATAATAAATTTGTATGAAAAATTTTAAAAACATATGTTACTTAGAAAATCAAAGAAGGCAGATTCCGGGAATCATTTCGAAAATTTGACTGTATTGTTCATATTAATTGTATTTTTTTTCTGTTGTAGGATTTTTAAAGTCTAATAACAAGTTTTATAAAGAATTTAATTATGTTTTTATTTTTATTTGTTAAAGAAAAAACATGAAAACAAAAATATATAAAATATATTAAATTATAGAAATTTTATATGACCTATATACAATCTATTTTTTTTTCTTTGTTATCCATTATTTTTATCCAATTCATTTGTTAATTCAATAGATCAAAACTAACTTCATGAATAAAATTGACGAAAATGTTGATAATAAATATAAAAGAAATTGAATTCAAAGGGAGAATATCTTTTGAAAACTAAAATCAATTAAAATATCGTCATTATTGTTAAAAATTATAATAGTGGTAATATGTAGTTAAAGATCCTAAAGATAATACCTTGTAAATAGCATTTATGTATCAAATTAAAATAATTACAGTCAAATATGTATTGAACATAATATTATAGACACACAACACTGATTTGTTGAAGATTTTAAGTCATAAAAAATGAATTAAAACTTGAAAAATATGCTCAGTAATGTCGCTATAATTGAGATGAATTTCAAACTAATAAGTAATTTAAAATTAGTTAATTGTTATATAAATTAAACATATTTTTTTAATGCCTGTTTTCATATAATGCATATCCACAAAATATTTTTAAAAGTACATTTAAATTTGTTTTATTTACAATTTTAATTTTATCTTGATAAACTTGGTTGTTTTTGCTTACTTTATATCAACTTCATGTCTGTTTCAAATATTCATTAGCTTATCTGTATAGATAAATGTATTACAATTCATTAACTAAGTGATATACAAATACATCTTATACTATGACATAAAACAATTACTTTTACTTGATATCACCAAAAAAATAATACGTTTGTCTTTAATTTATATTTATTACACTATTCAATGCCAGCATTACAAAATAAGCTGCCTTATATATTTTTTTTTTAATTTCACTTATTCATGTTATCATAGACCTTCTAATTCTGTTTATTACTCAAATAAATGCCCACGTCATAGCATTATCAATTAAAACTACTACATTTTGCAGCGACAAATCAATGGTTCGTCCCATCGACGAAAGGCGAGATTCCTCCAGGATGTGCAGCCTACGGTTTTGTAGTGGACGGTACAAGAATCCTTGTGTTTGGTGGAATGGTTGAGTATGGAAAGTACTCTAACGAACTCTATGAGTTGCAAGCCAGCCGCTGGGAATGGAAGCGGCTGAAGCCCAAGCCTCCAAAGCATGACCAGCCGCCGTGTCCTCGGCTCGGTCATAGCTTCACTCTCATTGGCAACCGTGTGTTTCTGTTTGGAGGTTTGGCGAATGACAGTGACGACCCGAAGAATAACATACCACGATATCTCAATGACCTGTATACACTGGAACTGCTGCCGAACGGGGCGACAGCTTGGGATATCCCAGTGACCCACGGACCATCCCCACCACCCCGCGAGTCGCACACCGGCGTCGCGTACACCGACCGCAACACCGGCAAGTCCTGCCTGGTCATTTATGGCGGTATGAGTGGCAACCGTCTCGGTGACCTTTGGTTCCTAGATGTCGATTCCATGACTTGGAACAAGCCCAACGTCCGCGGCTCGTCACCACTGCCGCGTTCGTTACATACTGCCACCCTCATTGGACACAGGATGTACGTTTTTGGTGGTTGGGTACCACTGGTCGATGATGTCAAAGTTGTGTCTCATGAAAAGGAGTGGAAGTGCACCAGCACCCTTGCTTGTCTAAATCTTGGTAATGATGATGTATTATTGTGGCGATTAAAAAAACGCAGGGTGGCCACTTTTTAAAACACTTGAAAGATATATAACAGTAATTTAGTCAGGAAAAAGACCAAAAAGTTTTTCAGAACTCATAAATAACTTGATAGGACGAGTCATTTAATTTTTAAAATAACTTGCTGTATAATCAGTCAACAAAATAAGTTGAATCTGTCCAATTATTATGTTGAACTTGACTTTCATCTTCACATGTTAAAACATAGGAACCAGGTAATTTGAATTATCTAGTACTTATACTTTAACATGTAAAGACTGAGCACAAGTTAAAGTCTATTATCTGATGAATTCAACCTACCCTGTTGACTAAAAATGCCATTACATTTTATTAATTAATTTTTCATATTTTATTTTACTTCGTTTTTCTATATTGAAGAATGCCTTATAATAAAATCAAATTTTTTGATGATTGTTTTTAAATATTGTAACCCACAATTTAATATTATGTAATAAATTATATCAGAGAAAAATTGTATCTAATCTCTTGAAAAACTGGAAAAGACTGGAAAACAAAATTACCATTTTGTTTTATAAAAATAGTGGACACCTTGTTTGCTGTAGTTTTGTTACTACAGTCATCAAACAATTTTAAAGAATTCCTAAATTATTGTAGTATTTCAAAAATGTACTAATTTAATATAGTATTTTGAAAATTTTCGCTGTTTATATAAGAAAACCCACTTCTGAAACTATTACACTTAATTTTTTTTTTCTTTATCTAACAAAGTATGACAGGAAGGCTCGCTTTATCTGCAACCAGTGATTTTAAGCTTAAATTGAATCTTGTGGATTTTGTGGATTTTACAACAGAATCAAACATAAACTGAATCAAACTTATCAAAGTCAAATTAAAAGTAAAAAAAGAACTAATTTTTTTTATAATTCTGAATTCTAAAGTTTGTTTGTTTTTTTATAAACTGTTTAAGGAAAATGAGCTACTAGATGAATGAAATTTTACTTGCTGAACGAGGGAACCACTAGCCGAATTTTTTAGCTAGTATTTTTTGTTAGTAGAACTTCCAATTTTTGAACTAAAAATATAGAATATGATATAACAGTAATTTATCTTATTTTATTTTTTAAAATTTGTTTGCAATTTAAAGTATCACATGCACTTGAGAATTTTGATTATTTTGAAATTGTACTAAAATTTTGTACAAATATGAAATGTACTTCAATTTAACAGGAAATGTATTAAATTATTGAACACTTCATGTGACGTTTTATAAAATCAAATTCAAAACGTTGAGTGACATTTGAGTGATTGTTATTACAAAGAGCTTGTTGACTTGCATCTTATGTTTTGCATGTAATCGCAATATTTGAATTACAACCCAAGCAATTCCATTTCCAACTCCTTTGTTGCTAAGTATGTAATTATATTATTAATCAATAAAATTTGAATGTACACATTTTTCCACCATAGATTCAGAATTATGCTATCATTTAGTCAAAAATGGCCTCCTTTTGTAAGTTATATATAATGTTTTTACATTCACGTAAAATATAAGTTTATTTTTGTGATTAGAAACATTGACATGGGAACAATTGACAGTGGATTCTCTGGAAGAAAATGTGCCTAGGGCACGTGCAGGACATTGTGCAGTTGGTGTGCACAGCAGACTGTATGTATGGTCTGGACGAGATGGATACCGTAAAGCTTGGAACAATCAGGTATATTTAAACACTCCTATGTTTGTTTATGTTAAAAGTGAAAAAAAGTATAAAATATAATTTTTTTAAATTTCAAATTTTGTAAATTCTTAAAACTTCACTAGAGAAAAAAAAGAAGATTATAAAATTGTCCAAGATTATAATATTATTTTTTCTTTTTTTCTTTCTTTTGTTCCTTAATTATCAAATTTTTTTAGGTCTGTTGTAAAGACTTATGGTACCTTGAAGTAAGCAAGCCACCTGCGCCGCAACGTTTGCTACTTGGCAAGGCCTTGACTCAATCTCTTGAAGTAAGCTGGACCGCGACACCTTCGGCACAATACTACATTCTACAAGTGCAGAAGTACGACGCACCACCACCGGCCACAGCTGCATTTCCAGCGTTGCCTACAGCTGCAACCACTAGCGCCACCGCAGCGGTCGGATCACCTACGGCTGTCGCTGCGGCCTCCGCTGGCGGCGCTGCGAACCTTGCGAGTCAAGTAGCCGCACAACAGCAGGCAAGCCCACGTTGTGCCGTTCCAATGCAAACACCGATTCGCGTACAATCGGCAATGGCCGCGACATCTGGCGGTAAAACGGTACCAGTAGCTGCTGCCAAGCCACAGACACCAACGATGACTCCGCGTGCGGCGGTAGGTGGAGCCACTAATGTCATACGTATTCGTCCACCAATTATCACGAGCGAACAAAGCGCGCAGGCACAGGTTGTGAGTGGCGCTCCCGCGCAACAACAAAGCTCCGCTGCAATGTCTGGTATTGCAACTCTTGCGGCCGCGGCTGCGGCTACGCCGAAAATCAGCATGAACAATGTCACCACGATATTGCCTCAAAGCACAGCTAATGCGATACGCATGAAGAACGTACAGTCCGGTCAACAGATTCGTTTTGCTGCACCTGGTGCCACTGTATTAAGGGCCGCATCACCGCAACAGAGCAAACAGATCATATTGCAAAAGTCTGGACAAAATGTCGCTGGTCAACCGCAAATTGTACACCTGCTCAAAACTGGACAGGGCATGGTCGCTACTGTACCTAAGGTCAGCCTGATACCTGGAAAATCAGTTCCTGTTACTGGTACTAAGACCATTAACCAAGGTAAAGGTAATGAACGTTTTTGGGTTTGGTATATTTTTTATATTTTTATGACTTTATTTATCTCATTTCATTCATTTATTATTTCACTGATACAATAATTTTGAGTTTTAAGTTTTATAAATAATTAATGTATAATTCTATATATATTGAAAATACTATTTCTTTTAATTTGCTTTTAACACATAAACTTATTTATCATTTTTCACATAATTCAACAATTCTCCTTAATTTCATTAAAATATCAAAAGTTCCTTGAACATTGATCAGTTATTAAAAATTAACATTTCCTTTCAACAGGTCCGACTATATTAAGGTTAGTCAATCCAAATACAGTTTCTGGATCAAAAATTTTGACAACAATGAAATCAAGTCTTGTCGCGATGAGCAAAGGTCAAAATATAACTGGCAAACAAACAATTATGATTACAAAGCCAGGTGGCAATGGTGGCCTCGTTGGTCGACCAAATCAAATTATTGTAGTGACCACTGGCTCCAGTTTAAGAGCAGTTCAAGCAGTGACCACGTCACAAGCCGGTGCTAGCCAGGGTGGTATTACCACACCAGTCAATGTGTTGCCATTGTCTGCTACTAATCATGTGACTAATCAGCAAGGTGTAAAGATGATCGTAGTGTCTTCCGGCGCAATGGGCGGTGGAACTGCCGGTAAACCTATTACGATCACAGTGCCAGGACAGGGTGGCATACCCAAAACGGTGACCATTGCCACAAAGGGTACACAACAAGCGATTTTCAATCCAAGCAAAAATCAAATTGTCATGCCGCAATTACAAAAAGCTCAGGTAAATATTGATAAAAATATATACAAAAGTTCTCACGAATTTCACTTTATTATCTCATGCATGTAATATCAAAACATTCTTTGTAAATAAAATTAAGAATTAAGGTTAAATTCAATTTTGCTTGTAGGACGCTGTTACCGTTGCTGGAAAACCTGTAACTTTGCAAATGTCTGGAGGAATTGGATCCAAAACCGTAACACTGGTACCAACATCAAGTTCAATCGTCACGACTGCTGCTACCACTGAAACCATTGATACTACCAAAATGCTTTTCGTCTCATCGCAAAAGCAACCATCGGCTACTTTAGGTATAGAATGAAAGAAATAATATGATATTTGTGTTTTTTTTTCACTTTTTGTTATAATTTTGCTTTTATTATATTTAAATCCAAAATAGAAATTACAATGCATTAATAAAATTTCAGCCACTACTTCCGATGGTCCTGCCACAACTGATGCAGCACTTGCAGCGCTGGCAGCAGAAGCTGGCTTACTTGACCCTGTGCAAGAATCCTCAGGTAGTTTATCATTCATGGTCTCACCAAACGATGTTTCTGCAGATGACACAAAGAACGATGAATCCTGCAATGGCAACGAAGAATCCACAAGCCTTGTCGCACAGATTGCTAATAAGGATGCCATGCAGGTGGATAGTGAAGGTAATTTCGTGATTCCGCAAGTAGACGGTGCTGCGGATTTACTTGATCCAGAGGAAACAGAAAAAAGCGAAAATCAGGAAGAAAGTGAGAACACCACAAGTGATAATCCGGTAGCATCTACTGTTGATGAATCTGAAAGTCAGCCAGAGACCGAAAATCCACCACCTGAAGCAACCGAGGCTGAGGAATCAGTGGCCGAAGCTAGTGCTCCAGTAACAGAGGACGATGCGTTGGAAAATGAAGAATCAAAAACCATCAAACCGGAAAAGTTGGAATCAATGGAGACTGAAGACACAAAAGAGTCAATTGTGGAGTCTGAGCCTACTGAGTCTGTAAAGAGTTCCAAAAAGATGGTAGACGATTTAGATAAAACTGATAATATAGATGAGAATAAAGAGTCCAACAGTGATAAATCTCCAGAATCGCAAGAGAAAAAAGATATGGATACAAAAGAAGAAAAAGAAGTTCAGGTTGAACATAAAGATGCGGAAGAAAGTGTTGAGAGTAAAGAGACTGCTCTTGAGACTGCTAAAGTTGATGTGAAGGAAAAGGAAGAGGAAAAGGAAATGGAAGTGGAAGATAGTACTACTGAAGGAAAAGAGTCTTCCAAGAGTGAGGCTGCTGTTCCTCAAGTTAAAAATGAAACGGATGGCGCTATTGCAGAGGAAAAAATGGAAGTTGATGAGGAGTTGGAGAAAGAAGACCTTAAGGACGAAGTTGAAGACAAAAAAGAGATGGAGGATGTAAATTTGCCGACTGTACAGGAGCCTGATGTCAAAGAATCAGAAGCGAGTAAAGAACCAGAAGAAAGTAATGAACTCGAATTAAATAAAGAATCAGAAATGAGTAAAGAATTTATTGAAAGTAAAGAGCCTGAAGTTTGTAAAGAATCAGAAGTCAGTAAGGAGTCGGAAGTCAGTAAAGAACCAGAAGTTAGTAAAGAGCCGGAAGTTAGTAAAGAACCAGAAGGTAAATGTGAATCAGAAGCTAGCAAAGAGCCAGAAGTCAGCAAGGTCTCAGAAGATGAAAAGAAACCTGAAGAGGCAATGGAAGTTGATGAACAGGACAGCAGTGCTGCACAAGATCAACCTGCTTTATCTAATGATATAGATGGCATCGCGACGCCAGAAATTCAACAGAAGAGAAATGAGCAGGTTAGTTGGCTGGCATAATTAATTGATTGGCGAAATGGTGAATTTATATTAAAACTTATTAAACATTTTTCAGCATCGTAAACTTAAAACTTTGATTTTTTTTCTTTTTGTTTTTAAAAATGTAAGAAATTTAGAATTTGTGGACAATTGATCATTCATTCAATCTTAATCGTTTATATTGCAGGCTCTTCCCATTGCAACTCAAAATGAAACAAAGGAAGAAGAAGAAGAGGAACCTCCATCTGTTACAAATGGTTATGTACCAATTACTAAAAAAGACACAGAAACGTTACCAACTGAAGAACCTGAAAAGACAAAAAGTGTTGTTAAGGACGTTGGTAAGGATGAAAAGATGAACTTTAAAAATGAAAAAGATAAGTTGACAACAGATGATGATTCAAATGCACTGTCAACATTAGCTACTGCTGCTACTGCAGAGCAAATTAAAATGAAAACAGAACAGGTAAAATTTTGTTTAATCTTTATATAACATAATATTATCTATATGAAATAATGCATGCTTTGCTGAGATGCGCGATTCGCGTCTCAGCAAAGAAAAAAAAATATATATAATTAACATTAAGTTTACTTTAGATGCAAGCACTCTCATTACAATTATCTTATTTAATTTGAACATTTTAACATAATTTTTTTTTTTTTAGAATGAAGATGAGTGGTTCGATGTGGGAGTGACTAAAGGCACAAGCTTCACTGTCCAGCATTACTATTTGTCAGGAGAAACACCACTGGATTTCACACAATCATTAACAATGGACGTATTTAAAGATAGAACCAAAATACCCCTTGAGCCAGGGACAGTTTACAAATTCCGTGTGGCTGCTGTCAACAGTTGCGGTCGAAGCCCTTGGAGCGAGGTAATTATCAGATGTCATATGTAAACAGAATAATAAAATAATTCTAACTTCAACACAGGAAGTGAATTCTGATCCTTGAAATCAATCAATTTGATTTCACTTTCATTAATCAAATGAACTAAAATCAGTTTGATTAATTATTGCTTTTATTTTAATTGTTTTGATTGTTACAATTGACAGGTGGCTGCATTCAAAACTTGCTTCCCGGGATATCCAGGTGCGCCGAGCGCAATCAAAATTTCAAAATCAGCAGAAGGAGCACAGTTGTCATGGGAGCCACCACCAAGTAACTTGGGTCCGACTCTTGAGTACTCTGTGTACTTAGCCGTACGCAGTGCGAGTCAAGTGTCAAACAACGTAGGTGAATCAACGACGGTGAATACAACGCCGTCGCAACTCGCGTTCATTCGCGTATATAATGGTCCGTCAAACTCGTGCACGGTACCCACTAGTTCGCTTAGTGCCGCTCACGTAGACACCACGACGAAGCCCGCAATCATTTTCCGAATTGCCGCTCGCAATGAAAAAGGTTATGGACCTGCAACACAAGTCAGGTGGTTGCAAGGTAAAGCATTTTTGAGGTTTATTTATTCATTTTAAAAATGTGTAAGAATAAACAATTAATAATCGACTTTTCTTTGTTTCTTTTGGAAAGTGAATGTTTTATTGATTAACTTGAAAATTAAAATTAATAACTTTTTATAAATTCAAGTTTCCTATAATGAACATCTCATTGATTAATGTGATTAATGAATCTACATTCAAATAATCAAGTCACTTTATATTAATAATGTTATTAACACTTTTCAGAATCAACGACTTCTGTAAAAAGCAATGCCCAGGTGAAGAGACCTCTGAGTGGCCAAATGTCCTCGCCACAGAAAAAAGTGAAATTTGAATCGGGTGACAGTTTTTCGTGAGCCATTCGACTTGTTCCTGGCGCTTTTGTTGATTAGTTTTCAAAACAATCAAACAAAGGACAAAGAACACTGGTAAAATTATACAAAAAGAAAAAAAACTTATGACGCGTCCATGATACTGATAAAGGGAATGGAGTGGGGGGTTTAGTTGAATAATATCTCGACGACGCGTAATAAGCAGAAAGATAAAATTTGGGAAAGGAAGAAAGATAAAAGGAACACAAACTCTTCTTTTAACCCATCCTTATGTGACACTTTTTTAATTGTCCAGAGGACGTCCTCTGATCGCGTATTAAACGCTCGCGAGAGAACTATATATAAATATATAAATACATATATAAATAATATAAATAATATAAAAAGCATGTATAAGAAGCTATAAACGATAATTTTTCTCTCGGATTTTTTCCCTTTAAACATAATGTTTCAACTGTAATTTGAATGTTACTTTTATTTTCTTTTTCTTCCTCTTTCCTGACGCGTAAACATTGCACCGATTGATGTTATAGTTTTTAACCTAGCGAAGTATCTACTAATTGATTATACATAATATATATATAAAATTGTATATGTATATATATATGTATACATACACTTCAGGTATTTTTCTTATTTTTTTTCTTATTTTATTTTTTTTAATTGTGTTGTTATTTGTATCACTTGATAGTGGCGAAAAAAAGTCTTCGCTTCAAAAACTAGCCCAGTGTATATATATGTATATACACATATATACACGAAATCTATATATATGAATTTATATATACAATTGTGTTTTAGATATTCCGTTACTTTCTCGTAGTTTAATTTCGTTCCCTTGAAAAGTTACATGCTTTTTTTCTCGTTCATCCAATCATTTACCCTTTCCGCTTTCATTTCCGTTCTTTACAATACGACGAACGACTTTTCCGTGAAATTAATTTTAAACGAGAACGAGTGTTTCTGTGCAATCAACTGCGGGGCGCGCTTCTCGACGATAGCGACAACGTCAAATTTCATGTTGTTTTCCTTCCGTTTTCATGCGGTGCAATTGGAACGATAAAATGACATTAATTTGGTGATTTTTGACAACCACGACAAATGCAAGAGTACTATTCCCTTCGTCTGAATAGATATTTGTAATTTGATATATGATTTGATGTGTGATGTATATTAATAAATTGATCGATCCGTGTTTAATTTGCATCATATATAAAAATGTTCGCGATGAAAAAATTTATCATTCAAAGTGCGTTTCATAAAATTATGTTTACCTCAATCATTATATCGCCTGTATTTAATTAACGCATTAAACATGCGGTCGATCAAAACTTTGTATTTATTAAAAAAATTAAATTTTTCGTTTTAATTCGCACAGAAAGATCATTTGCAATGTTTTTTTACTAAATATATATTTTCAAATGGTTTGTTTTTGTAAACGATACGGAAAAAAGATGAAAGATAGTCTGCGTGGATCAAAACGTTTTAGATTTGCGCGCGTGACTGAACGATTGTATTTATGTGCTTTCAAAAGTCATCCCATTGTTCGATGTCGAGAGGCTCCCGTGATAAGTAATCGAAAATAAAAAAAAAGTACATTGTTATACGTGTTAGCGACAAAGAATACTAAGACATAAAAATCACAAAGTTGAAAATCCGAATATTTTTACAGCCACAATATTCGTGACAAGGCAAGTAAAACGACGTTTAATCATATAAAAAAAAAGAAAAAAGTTAAAATAATTGTGACTTTTTGCAAAAAGTTCACGGGACGTATTGATATATTTTCAAAACGACAGGGGGCGCCATTTTAGACTAAGTCGTTTTTTTCTTAATGTCAGAATTGTTTTTCCTCACTAATTACCACCATCTAACGATATAACATGTTTTGGTCATGAGAGCCAATAGGTGGCGCCGCAACTGTCTGGCGATTGAATGATTAGACAAGAAAGTTAAAGAGAGAAACAGGCAAAAGATTATCTCTCAACTATCGGTAAACTTATACATACAACTTATATTAATGTATACTTTAGAATATTTGTATATTAAACACTGGAGGGATGCGTTTACGAGGTGGTTACTTTTCGGGAAAATTGTCATCCGAGAGCTCTGCGTTTCTGCAAAAGGACGATAATTCTTGATTTGAAGCTATCCGAAAATGAGCATAAAATAAAGAATTATAAAGTAAAGAAATCACATGAGTATGGAACAAAAGAAAGGCAGTATATGGATAACGATTAAATAGTGGCAGACCTTGATTTGAGACACGAAAAGGGTAATGTAAATAATATTTTTAATATTATACAAGGAAAATAAAGTGATAGTAAAACAATTTTCATGATACATATTTTTCGAGTACTTGATAAAGCGGAATCCAAGTATTTACAACGATTCACCTGGACAATTTTCATTTTATTTTTGTTGTGCAAACTTATCCCTTGACTTAATTTTTTTCTTTATGGTATTTTTCTCGGGTATTATGTAGTTTTTTCTTGTTTGTTTGTTTTTTCTTAGTTTTTTGGGATATCTTCGTTTGTAATTAAGCAAGGGTTTTTTTCGTTCTCTCGAGGAGGGGTAGAAGAGTTTTGTTACATCCGTGTATAAAAAGAATTTATAAGTATGAATAATTATTGTGTAATTGTAGTTCAAAGTCTAAATAAGGATTGATGGCGCCGACAAACGATGTGAAAAATGTTGCACAAGGTGCGGTCACCTATCCTGTTATATAACTGTCGAGGAAAAATAAAGTGTACATTTTACCAAATCTGTGTTTGCAAAGTATATATTTTCAAACAATTTTTAAATTACAATACGCGCTAGAGATTTTAATTACATATTTTTATTTTTTATTGACAGCTGAATGTAACGTAAAGTTTTGCCTATGAATATTGAACCATCTATAGATGTTAAAACGGTTTAAATTTTAGATAATTTAATTTTCCTCAAATATAGTCCTTTTGAACAATATACATCTAAAATCACATTTATTTTTAAAAAACCTAAAAGTAATAAAACTCGATGAGTTTTAAGATTTTAGCCTACTTCTGCTGTTTGACATTAGTTACATTTCTATCATTGATTTTTAATCAGAATCATTTTAAAGGATACATGTAGTTGTATTTAACAAATCGTTTCAACAGTTATTTTGTGTATATCATAAATAACGATTGTCTATTGGATAATAGAGTATATTTTCTTCTTTTTGCAAATCCTCTTGTAGCCCACTGAAAAAAGTGACCAGCTTGTCACGAGGTCGGCTATCTGTCGGTCTTATTTCCGAACTAGTACTATTACTAAGTATTGGTTCTGAACTGAACAGGCAGTACGTCCGAGACGTCGAAGGACATAAAACAGTGAGATTTAATTTTGTTTATTATTCACACGGGGAGAAATACTTTTTCGGGCCAACAAAAATTACCATTGCAATTACTCGAGTGTCATTTTAGAACTGCTCCAATTAAACAGTTGTGTTACCGTTAATAAAATCGTTTTGTAATGCTTATTCCTGTAAACAGCAATGAGTAATTTTGTATTGCGTACACAACACTCGTGTTCCAAACAAAATGTGTATTGAATTAACAGAAAACGTGTTCAAGTTGAAGTAAAACGCGTAAAAAATTGAGTCAGTTTACATAACTTTTTTTCTAAGAAAAAGTTGAAACGAAATATTCTGTTCGGGTAAAAAATTAAACTTTACAAATAATAAGTGTTGTATTAAAATTATCATTTCTATCTGTAAATATTTATTATAATTCTACTTGTTTTGTTGAAAAATGAAAAAAAGTCACGTGTTTAGAAGAATAATTAAGTGTAATACGCTCCGCTAATATAGCCAATACATGACTCATTCACAAAAAAGGAAAGTGATCGAGCAAAGAACAAATTTCTTGGTTAAAGACAAAATTGATCTTGATATTTTGCCAGAAACAAATTGTCTCGAACCAAGAGAATTTCCTTAATCCAACATATTCAAAGATTGAAGCAAGAAAAAATGTCTCAATGGGCTAAAGTTATGTTTTAAACGAAGTAAATAGTCGCAAATTTTGGTGTTTGAATGAAATAAAAAATTTGTATAAGCGAGCCCTTGAAACACAAGTTCGATTCCTTCGAAAAATGAAATGAAAAGATTATTATTGTTTATTATTATTATTGGCGTTGCTGTTATTATCGTTGTTTATTATGAAAATACAATCCAAATCGATTGTCGAAATGATACACCTTGCAATCGCTTCAATAAATTTCAACCGATCTCTTCCCCTGATACAATCGAAATTCGACAATTTCACTTGGTCCCATTTGTCCGAAATATTTCAATTTCTTGGCAGTTTGCAACAAGCGGCCTTTTTCCACGGCCGCTTAAACCATTTAACGCGATCCTTATCCTTATCGGCCGGCGCTCGGTAGCGCCGCAACGGCGGCAGGTCGCCGAAGGTGGGACCTGGCCAAGTTCCTCCCTCGTGAGTTGTTGGCCGGCGCGGCCGGCCAATGGAAAGCGCGCGGGCCGGCCGCGCGAAGGAGCCGGCGAAGAAGCGAGGCGGGGCTTCCTCTTCCTTCGGCCTTCCTTCCTTCGCGGCTAAGGCGATTTCGTAAGACCGGCCAGTCTTCGACCTCGCCGACAGACCTCTTAGTCCGTCTCGAGAGCCTGCCGAGCGAACAGGTACCGTCTTTCGCCGTCCGACCGGAACGTCGCTCCAGTTGGTTTTTCGTCGGTCCTTCGGGCGAATCTCCAAACGTTCCACGGCTTCGATCCGATTTACCGATTTCGGACACAGTGCTCGAGTTCCAAGTGCTTCTAAACGGGGGTTTCGCTCGGGTTTGTCAAGGCTGACAGTGCGCCGCGATTCGAATGGCTGTCAGCACACTCAACATGACGTACTTCACAGGATACCCTTTTCAAGGTAACACTTCTTCGACAATAGTTCAAGTTTCGAACTGCAATCGATAGAATTTCATGTTTTTTTTTTTTTTTTTAAACGATCTTCCAGTATCAATCTTCCGTTTTGTTTTATTTCAAAAATAATGTAAGATACTACGTTCTTCTTCATTTTTATTGAATTTTGGAACTTCGTTTATAGTCTGATTATTATTTTGTCTTACATTTCGTGAATGTATGTATGTGTTTGTGTATATTTGTGTTTTGTATATATGGTAAAAGAAAATGTCGTTGCGAAACGAATATTGTCAGCTTGTGATCATTTTGAAAGAATATACCAGTGAAATACTTTTTACCATAAACGTTTTTCATATTTTTCAATTCCAATTACGGTATGAAAGTGGTGTTTGATAGATTGTTTCATTTTTAACTCCTCGAAGTTTTGTTTACAAAACCTGATTTCGATTTTTGATTAGGGGTTTCGATGAAATATTACCGCTTTTTTTTGTCATACAAGTAGTTTCGAAAGACATCTGTTTGCTTGTACCATTTCTTTTTCGGAGCAACTTGATTGAATTGTGTCCTGCTAAAGCTATTGACATTTGGAACTAAACATTTACAATTTTTGAGTTATAGTTCAAAGTCTCTTTCCGATGCCATTTTTCGGCCACCTCCAAGTGTCCGTCCCTCGGAGCGATTTCCGAAACAACGAAAACAAACAAGTAATTTAAAAACGGCCGAAAAACATATGTCATCTATATCTCGAGAACTGAAATCCTTTTGTAGTAGCCTCTGGGAAAGCCGTGGAGCTCATCAATTATACAAACACACATTAATTACACGGATTTGATGTATGTTAATGAATTGTAAATCAACCTTTTTCTTCGTACGCTCCGACGATGAAAAGATATCGAGACACTTTTTGTACCGTACGCATAAGTGCACAAAGGGATAATAACGTTCAACAAATTCCAAACGGATATTCAGTCGTTTCTAATGAAAATCGAATATTTTACACGATTGTAACTATTATTAAAATACATTTCTCGTTTAATTGATTGAATAATCTTCGTTGAAGATTTCAACGCGAGACTCTGGTGTGACGAAGAAATGCTATCTTATGTTCACTTTATGTTCATATTTACATTTACGTTGTGTTTTATGTATATGTTTGTGTCCTTGAACATTTAAAGTCTCCTTTACACTGCTACGAAACGCAACCACAACAAAATCAAAATTTGCTCAAATCTAACGTGCAATTTCTCTCTATCCAATCACGCGATTTTTAATCCAATAAAACACAAATTTAATGATAAAACAAAGTAACAAAGAGACATCAAAATCGATTCTGCGCGTTACTTCCGGTCCAAGATGCCGATCATCGCAGATGGTTCGGTTTTTCCGTGTAAATGGCCGGCGAGGTTAATTCGAAATTAAAAAATAATGATCGCGGCGGGATGAGAGGATAGAGGATGAAAAAAAAAAGGAAAAAAAGAAAAAAAAAAAACGGGGAGAAAAGGGCAGAGAAAAAGTGGAAGAAAAGGAAGAAAAACACAAAGCCAGCTTTGCGGGGCTTCGGGATCGAACATCGGCGTAGGTCTGAAAGTTAATGTTTGATATCCGAACGGCCGCGGGCGACGGCACGTTGATTGAAGCCTTTGCTAAGACCGACTTGTGTGCAGTGTTCTCAATGCATGCATTTGCGCTCTTACTTATTCGCGAATAGAGCCGTGCGCACAAAAGGAGGGATTATGCGCGATAAAAGATAACAGTTTCGGCGCGATAACGATCGCCCGATCGACCGCTCGTTTCGTCGGTTTTTAATTGAAAATTCCGATAACCGAATGTCGGGCTTTTAATGGTCGAGTACGAAATTAAGGAAAAAGTTGATTCCTTGACGCTTCCTCCTTCTTACGAGCTGTTTAGAGATAGTTTTTTTTTCGATTAAAAGTTAATTTTTTTTCTCTGTTTAAGTAGTTTAAGTTGGTTATTATTGTTATGAACTTTAGTTAGTTAAGATGTAAAAGTTGTTTATAAATTTGAATTAAATTAACGCGTATAATGTTTTTAATGTCTTTTTGAATTCAAAGAGGCGTCTGAAGTAAAATTTGTTACTTGCACTAAGTTTATATGAACTTAAATAAAAAATAATAAACTGAAAACAAGTAATATTGTAAATTGATGATTGGTGGAGCATCGTCAGCTATTTTCTTTGCATAAATTCAATTGTTAAATGGCAAACCACTTTTACCCTCATTTCTTCCATCATGGTATATTATGATTTTTCAGCAAAAAGTAAACAGAATTACAATCAAAATTCGTCTCGACTCATTTGAAAATCTACCACATTACGAAAAACGAAAAACTTTCGGATAAAAAGTCAAATCAATGAAAAGAGAAATTTCTTCGATTAATAGTCTATTTGAAATGTACCATTTTCAATGTACTGTAAAAAAAGATACAAAAACGACTCGAGTTAAAAATCGATGAATTGATGGAAGGCGAGCAATAAGAAGAAAAGAGAAATAAAAAGAGGAATAAAAAAGAGAGAAAAAATGAAAAGGCGCAAGAGTGAGGGGAAAGGACGGACGAGTTACCGCCAAAAACCGGAGGAAAGTCTTGTAAGTCGATTTGTCACGGCGCATCGATTTTGCATAGATTTCAATAAGCGCGCCGCTCGCATGTCGATCTCGGCATTTACAATGCGCGCGCGCTTAAATAATATTATTTCGGTGCGCTCGCGCGGGCACTGGAAGAACGGGATAAGCACCTTTGATTCGCGTTAAAATCAGAGCGCGTGTCACGTCCGCTTTCTCGCGGCCAGTCTGATCATGGACATTAACATGATTGCTCACAATCAATTGCTCGCGTTCAATAATTCATGCCCGAAATTATTTTCTCGGCCATTACGCCGCGCACTTTGCTTTTCGTAAAAGCTACAGGGTGGTCTTCGGGGAACACCGCAGAAAAGAGAGACGAAAAAGGTTGGGAAACAATAGGGGGAAAAATGGTCGGAGAATGATGATTATGACGAGCGACAATAATGGACAAATGGAACGGAGTGAAAATGTAGTTCCGACGGAGAAAAGTGAAATAGTTCTGCTTCATACCTCTCACTGACTTTTAAAACAAATATCATCTTACACCAAGAGGAAACGAAAATAACGATTTATTCCATAGTTTTACTGTACAGAATTTAATAATCAATCCAAAACTGGATGCATTTTTGTTTCTATTTTTGTGAATTATACAGAAAATTTGTCCTTCGTTTCGTACATTTTCCTGCAATTTCGTAAGCATTGGAAAATCGGTTTGTTCTAGAAAACGAGGCTCTGGATTCGAAGGAACGGCGGCGCGAGCGCGGTTAGGGATCGAGTGGAAAGGAGGAGGCGCGAGTCGGGGGTTCGCGGCTCGGCGCGGCCCGTAAATTCGTCAGGCGGATGAGAAACGGTCGGCGTCGCGGCGGTCGCGTTTTCGCGCGGCGTCGCGCGTTATTATTGAGCGCGAAGCCGGCCGGCTCGTCGATGCGTTCGAGCCGGCTGGCGGACACCTCTCGGCCATGACGTCAGAGCTGGGCCGTGGGGTCCGCCGGGATTACAGGCGAGATGAAAAGACGCCGACGTGCACGCGCGCACGCACACACGCGCCCGGCCCAAAGCGAAATAGCCTGCTCCGAGAGCCACCAACCAGGCCCCTTCGGCCACGTATTTTCGATCGACCTCAACTTTCGACTCGACTTCTCCTTTTTACTTCACTCTTTTTTTATTTCTTCTTTTTTTTGCTTCAATTTTTTCTCTCCCTCCCCCACATCTCCCGCGCTTTTTCTCTTCCTCTTTCTTTCCCTTCTTTTTTAACGGCTCCGTTTTTACTGTTGTTTTCGATTTTTTTTTTGTTTTTTTTTGTTTTGTTTATCGTTGCTCTCTCCATCAGTTGTTTTCTGCGTGTGGGATCAATCGTCTGAAGTCATCAGGACGGGAGCGCGGCGGAGATTTTTCGTTAAATTTGTCCGGATCGAAGGAGGAGCGACGCGCTCGAGGGAACCGAGGGAATTCTCGGGGACAGCGAGCGGTACCAGGCACGCCGCGGCTTGGTACCCGATTCGCGTGGGCAGACGCGGAAAGTCCAACTTTTCGACCGCTTCAATGACTTTTGGTAACGTTTTCATTTTGCGCTGATAACGTGCACGTAGCGCGAGTCCGAAAAACTTATTTTTAAACGATATATTTTGTGAATCGAGAATATTCCTTTTATCAGAATTTACTGAGTTTAAATTGGGTTTCTCAATATCTTTATTGGTTTTATTGGTTTTTACAGTCACTTTTCATCTGTGAGATGATTTTATACAATTTCAGTCCTGATAGAAATTGTTGATCAAGTATTAAGACCGATCAAGAGTGTTCCTTATTTATGAATTATTATTAATTTTTCACTTCACCATTAAAGTGATTTCTACAATTTCGTAACGACGTTAACAACAAAACTAACGACAGTCTTGATACTGTTTCTTGACAGCAGCCTTTAACCTCTTCTTGTTTCGTTAATACATTTAATTGAAAATGAAGCTACACTGAGAAAAATGATGGTGTGCACAACCAGCATATAGTTGGCTCAACTATATTCGTAGTTGAATACGGCCAACCATATTCCATAGTTGAGCCAACTATGTAAATTATTCTTTTGATTAGCAGAT
>JABFOV010002385.1:0-20132 GCA_022817685.1 Aradophagus sp. ZL-2020 | reverse complement strand
GTTGATTCCTGCGTCAGAGTCCTGTACAAGATGCTATATAGATTTTACAATTTTGTATTCTTTGTATAACAATGCATTTTGGAAAGATGTTAAAAAATTCAACAAAGTATCTTATTGATTGACTGAACTGTATATGACTATACTATATATCATACTTAGATATTTTGACGATTCGATAAACTATCATTATACATTCTATGCTTTATATCATTTTCTCAATTTTTATTCAAACGCTTATTTACACATATGCAAAGTATTTTATATATCACTTTGATATTGAATATATTTCATTTGAAAAATTGTTTGATTCATTCACTCATTTAACGTAGTATAATAAATATTCATATATCTTATGATTTATATTAAAAAGACTGTATTATATGATAATGATTATTTGTATTACTTTTAATAAGTAAAAATTATTATTGTTACCGTTTCTATCAACATCCTTATTATTATCATAATCATTGGTTACTTTTTATACAATGTTATAAAATCATGGCAATTTACAATTCATTTATTCACAAACTTTTACTGCAAGAACTATTATACTGTCGACTTGAAGAGCAGCAAAGATAGAACAGTGATAGATTTCATTTTTAACTACATGAACATATGCACATTTTGCTTGTTCGCCAACTTTTTGCAATCGTTCTGAGATCGTATTCGACTTCAATCGTGTACGTTCGTCTACTTTAATACTTACATTAAATTGTAGATATTCACTGTCTTCGTTCGCAAAATCAGATTCATTTTCCTATCGTATATTGAAATTATAACTATAATTAACTAATTCGTACATCATCCATCTCCGCTACTTTACAAATATACAAACGTTGAACAACAGTCACTTGTTATGTTCAACGGTCCTTTAGTTGAAAGCAGCAAGCAAAGTAGTGTTGAAAACGCGTCTATTAAATGCGCACTTTCAGCGCCATCTCTGTTTGTTACTTTCCAAAAATAACGAGGTGTAGGACACTTGGCTAATTCAAATTCGCAATCGTTTCTGCGCAAACACAATTCTACATTCGAAGATTCCAGAAGACTTTGATGTAGAAATCAGTTAAATATAAGTTCTTCACTGAGATTTGAAGATACTCAAGTGTTTAACAAATAATGATATTTTTGAACAGCTTTAAACGCAGTTACAAATTTTTATAGGGTGAAAGCCTATACAAAGTTTCATCAATGAATTTGATGAGCTACATCAATAATTATGGGTATGACATGAAGCATAAAGCCAATGTCTATTTGATGTTTCATTATTGTACCACAAAAATTGTCACTAGGGTGCGCCGGTGACGCTTTTGTATCTTCAAAATTGAACATAATCTTCGAACTATGTTTAAAATATCGGTTAAGTGTATGTAATAATGTAATAATAATTTTCAAATAATTTGTTTGAATTCAATTTTCAAATAGATGTCTGGGATAAATAGTAGACATGTGCACGCTTTATTTTTCTATGGTCATAAAAAAATCTTAACGCCAACTGGTGTAGTAAATGGTAAATACACATGAGAATGCTTTGTATCATACCCCTGTCAATAATCAACAAAGTTCAAACATCAGTGAACTACAAAATTACTTAAAACTACTTCTTTGAATTACATCAATTATTATAAACTTCTGCAAGTTTAAAAGTTGAAAATGATTTGAATCATACTTAAAAAGTATAGGTAAAATGTATTGTGCATTATGTTTCAGTGAAACAATTTTATCGCAGGACTAATTTTGGATTAAAATAAATCCATGTCTGCATCGAGACCAAGATCGAGAATGTCGTCGTTGTAGTTCTGGATTTGCCTACCGTGCTGAGCGGGTTGTTCAGCATGATCTGGATCGTCAGTGACTGGACTCGGAGGTGGATTTGATACCGTTCTGTCCGAATCTACTGAAATCCGATCCATGCCTTCGCCTCGTCGTAATCTTGCCTCTTCAGCAATTTGTTTGGTCGACAATTCGGCTCGCGTCAACAAAGCTGGCAAATCTTTATTTGAATTATCTGAAAAAATACCGAAATATTAATAAAAAATACATTTTTAATTCAATGAACGTTCAATATTTTAAATTAATTGTACTAATTTCAACATACTTCATTATCAACTTTTTTTTAAAGATTATAAATTGCTAATTCCAATACAATATCATTAATATATCATTATGATATAAAAGATAACTTTGAAGTCAAATTAAAAAGAAAAAAAAAGACAAAATTACTTTCTAGATGTCTTCTGAGATCCTGTGTCTTGTCTCTCCTAGCAATCAAGGTCGCTTTTCGCTTTTTTTCTTGCTCCTTTTTATCTTGATTGAATATCTCGCGAATATCAGCTCTCGGTATATGCCTGTCGTTTTTCACCAGAAACAAATAGACACCTCCAGGAGTTCGCCTGCGAGAACCATTCATGATCAACATGCCACCCTCCTCTTCTATCTTTTTGGTCTTTTCGTAAAATTCAATCGCTTTTTCTTTGCCCGCTATGTCGACTACTCTTTCTGGAAAATAATGTTACGTTTAAATGATAAATTTAAAATTTGTTTGATCAAATTACCACCCATGGAAACCAGACAGGTTCTTAGATGATATGAGTTCTGACATAAATTCCCAATTAGGTCTTTATATATTTGTCAGACTTCTATATGAGATTCTACATGAACTCTTTTGAAATGTAAAGAAATTAAATTTAATTAAATTACCATGATTTGATTATTGAATGAAAATTATTATTTAAATTACTACTGTATAAAAATATAAATAAGTTAGATGGTCTGTTCCTGCACAGAATCCTAAATTGGCTTCTATATAAGTTTCTGTATCAAATTCCTACACAAATTCCCATATAAATTTTTTGTTCGGCGTGAAAATTGTCAAACTTACTGATAAGCTCGCTCTTCCTTTCACCCAGTTTATTAGTGATATCTTCAGCAACATCGTCATCCGTCGAGTCCACTGTTGTCGACAAATCCAAAATGACAGACCGCTCGTCTCTGTCCTCGCAATTCATTCCCAAACCCAGCTGACTTAGCCCAGTCTCTAATCGTAATTTATTGTTACTCCTATCGGCATGAGTTCTCTTGTTGGTAAACCTTCGTGGCACTTCTTTTTCCTTTTCTTCGTCCGACGATTTTCCACCAGACATTGTTCCCTGTTTGATGCCATGTCTCAACATGAAATCGTAACTCTCAACATTCCGATCAGAGTATAAATTCATGCCGCAGGTCACGAGGTTTTGCGTGAGGATTTCCTCTTGGGCTTGGGTCAGCCAAACTTTGTATTTGTCGTTGTTCGCTTCGCCGGATTTGTGCGACTTCTTTCGAAACCGTTTCATGGATACTTTTTGTTTCTTGCATTTCAGCTTCGAGTCAGAATCGGATTCGTCGCTGTCTGATCCTTTCTCTGCCGTGTCGTCGGATTCGTCGCTGTAATTTATCACAGGTGGAGCCTCAGTTTTGACGATGTTCGGAGGTCGTTGCAGAATGTTGTACGACGCAAAAACGTCTAGGGGCTGAAAGAAGAAGACGAATTTAATATTTTCTTGCGATATGTATCAAGTTTTTTAAATTTTCCATTGGAAAAGTTTGAAGTTGAACAGTTTTTATTTTAAAATTTTATAGCGTTTTATTTCTTCTGATTATACTTAGATTGTTTGTTAAATTATTTTGTTGAAAATGATGTATATTTTTATTCTATTTTTATATGTTGATAATGTGTGGATTGTGTGTGATATATGTGTGATATTTATGCGATACATTTAGAATGGAAAAAAATATCACCATTTTCAGATAGAAATTTTGACAATTTCAAATATTTTCAATTTGGAAAATAAAAACAATTTGCACATTTAACAACTTTTATTGCACCAAATTTATATACAAATGTTTAGCTAAATTTTATCAATAAAACGTAATTTACATCTAAAATAATGCTCCATTCGAATTCTTCTATTCTTTTTGAAATATTATTATAATTGTCTCAAAAAACTCCCACAATTTACCAAGAAAAAAAAGGAAATAATCAGCTCACTTGTTTCTTCCTTTTCAAACAACAGAATCGAAATTTTAGACAAGGAATTGCTTTTGTAAACTAACCTCGTTATCGATGATCTCTCCGTCTTCTACTTCGACCGACTCGGCCTCCATTTCCGCAGTTCCACGAATTTGTCTCGACAAACAATATCTTTTGGAACACGCTTCAGCCAACTTTTATTTTCTCTTTTAGAGCCAGTGGTCGTTAAAATTTTGAAAAATTACACAAATATCACTTCGGGAGGAACAGCACCTGCATTTCCTCGACCCTTTCAGTCATTGGTCTGAGTTACATGCCTGACTACAAACGATCTGAAGTTGTCTGTGATGAAAAAAAAATCTCAGTTGCTTGAATTATTTGATTCTTTTGAAAGGTAAAAAAAAATAGTTGTTTACGTTTAGAAGTAGAGTCGTTATTAGAGAATGAAAAAAGATAAAAAACGATATTTTATAATTTGATTTCAGTTGTTTTATCATTTTGAAAGTTGTTAGGAATATAGAGAGATTTGAGAGTTAGAATTATATTTAGGAGTAGAATCATCATTGATGAAACAAGTGAGGTAAACAATCAAGTGTTGTGATTGTTTTATTGTTTGTTGTTTGATTATTGTAAAAGTTAAAATAATCGTTTACATTCAGAAATGAAGTCGTTATTATGAATGAAAACAGGTAAACAAAAGAGTTAACAATTTATTTTTTATGTTTATAAGTACATTTTTTATTTGTCAATAAAAAAAGGTGAAGAACTGATTTTTGATTCGTTTTTAACTTTTTTGTTCATTTTGCTTGTTTTGTTTGAGAGAAAACAATACATCATTTTTTGAAAAATAAAAAAAAAAAGTAATTAATTTGGAAGGAAAGACAAGAACAAATTGAAAATTATTTGTTTGCGTCCTGTGTAAATAAAAATAATCGAAGAATATATTTAAAAGATAAGAATAAATAACATTAATGTTTTTATTTTTTTATACAAAATTAAAAAACTAATATTTTTACTTTGCAGGGACTGTGCACTTGACATTTGTTCAAAAATAAAAATTAACCCATTATCGAAAACTTTGGACGTACGCTCGATTTTTTAAAAAATATTTTAATTCCATCTTTTGGGATAATATTGAATTTATAAAAAGGTTAGTATAATCAAATTCTTTGAAAATTAACTTTTGAAAAAAAACAATGTTTTCATAAAAATTTGCTTTTTTAACAATTTTTTTTGAATTTTCAAATGAGTTATTAATTTGGCATATCGAGAGAATTATTTTTTTCTTTCGATAAAATAGGACTTACAATACAGTTCATATAAACCCAATACAAAAATCCAATCCAAAAAAGACATTTACATTAAATCCAATACAAAAAAGTCCTTAATGTTTCATCATTTTCAGTTCATTTAAAAAACAACTTCCTGACCAAACTGAAACTTGAAACTCGAAAATTCAATCGAAACGTCGATTCGAATGCCACTGCATTTCGCGCAGCTCGAAAGATACGATTTATCGATCGTTTCCAGTGACCTTCCATGTTGTAACAAGTGTCGCCTGCTAACGTGAAGATGTCGTCGTTCGGGTCTCCTTTTTAAGCGGATAAAAAGGATTAGGTTTAAAATTAATCGCAGCAAGTGTTCGAGCCCGAGGAACGGCCTCTCGGATTCCAATTGAACGATTGGTTCGTTCGCCCGACGCAATCAAATGGCCCAGCTGTCGGCGACGGTTCGCTGCCACTAGCTTATGCTAACGACCTGTCTGAAATTAAGACACGACACGGCGCAGTCGATCGAATCCTGAAACAACAATGTGCGGCGGTTTCACCTGCTCGAAAAATGCGCTCACCGCGCTCAACATATTGTACATTGTGAGTCAAGCCTTCAAATTTTTATCACATTTATTATTTTCATCACATTTATTATTTTAATTTAAATCCCTTTTTTTTAACTTTGTTTAAGTTTGTTAAAATTCGATTTTGAAATTCTAACTCTCATTCTGGGTGAAACTCTGAAAGACTATATAAAAAAGAAAAAACTAATAAAAGTGTCAAAAAAATCTAGCAATTAAGTGTCCCGTGTCTCAAAGTTGATGATTGTTTGAGATCTGAAATATCCCAGTAGCTGAAAATCAATTTCATCCATAGCTACAATTTAAATGATTGTTTCTAAATTTTAAATTGAGTATTTCTGAATAAGTGACATTGTAATAGATTTGAGAATAACAATTTAAATATCTATATTCTTGATATTTTCAACGATTATCAATGTACAAAAATTAAATTTGATACAGTTTTCTATATCTGTAAACAATGGTATACCTTAATGTTTAATTTTACAATAAAAAGCATGAATATCATTATCTATTAGGATACAGAAATTTGCAGTAAATTGTATTTTGAATTGAAATTTGTTAAAAGTTTTCAATTTTTATTCTGTTAGAGAGAATCTTGTAATAAATTTGAATATTGCAATTTTAAATTTGGTATTTAGTACCTAATATAAATTAAAATTAAATCCAGTTTTTTCCAAATTAAACTTTATTGATTCTTAGCTGCTGGAATAGATTTTTTTTTTTTTTTTACTTTATTAAAGATGTATATGAATGCATTCCATTGCAAGTATTAGAGTTAGAATTTCAAAGGTATTTTAACTTCATCTTTCATTTTTGAGCAAATTAGTTTTTGTTTAGATTCACTATCACTTATCTTTATTGAAAGTTAGCTCTTGCATTGTACAGATAAATAAATGAACTCCATTGTTTTCAGATCGTCGCTTTTGTACTAATCGGAGTAGCAGTTTATGGACGAGCTTCCGCCCTAGTGACAAATCTTCCAATAATTGGAGGAATTTTAGCCTGTGGTATCATATTAATTTTGATATCGATTCTCGGTTTAATTGGAGCTGTCAAGCACCATCAAGTTTTGCTGTTTTTTGTATCCTTTAAAAACAATTGATTAAGCTATAGGAAACAATATCAAAGAAAATAGTGTTTGCTTGAATTTGTATGCACCTGAAGTATCCAATTGTTATTAGTAAACGAAAACTAATTTCCATTTACTATTAAACGTTGGAAACTTTAAGTTTACGAATTTGTGTTTAAATATTGAGAAATCTTAAAATATTGCCAATTTATCATTGAACTTTGTATTGTCCTCACAAACAATGAGCAGAAGACAATGCAAGTCAAACAATTGTACTTTGAGGATAATGGAGTGCTTGTGTGTAGAGCACTGTTTCCAAATATTCTTGCTTGTTATTGAGGTTTTTCAACCAATTTAACATAATATAGAATTTTTTCAAGCAATAACAGAACTGATTGCTAGAATGATTGGGATTTTTTAAGCAATTCAATGGAAAATAGATTTTTTTACCATCATTTTGTTTATTACTTATTATAGATTTTGTATATATTTATTATATTTCATTACTTAATCATTTTAATTTATCGTTAAACAAATTCTGCTTGTTAGATTCTTTGAAATGCTGTTATTAATATTAATAATAAAATTACACCAATTGGCATATTATGCTATAATTTCTTTAACTATTTCCCATTAGTATATGTTAATTCTCTTTTTGTTATTCCTAATCCAATTCAGTATTGCCTGCGCTTGTTTAGCAGTCAATGAAAAGCAACAGGAACAACTCGCAGAACAGGTAATTGGTTATGTAATTACATTACATAAAATATAAAAAATTCTGAAATTCTTGGAATTAATCGTTATATATTGTATAAATTCTATAATTATGTTACATTTTTATCAAAATAGAATATTTATAATATTTAGGGATGGGACCAAGTGGACAACCAATTGTTGAAGACGGTTCAGCAAACCTTCCAATGCTGCGGATTCAATGGTACTACTTGCAGTAAAGATATTGACAACTGCTGTGAAGGAGTGTCAAAGGTTTACTTTCATTATATTTATTACATTTTTTAACACTTGACGATTAAAAACAATGATTGATTACACCGAGAAAACACTATTGTCGTTAGATGCATTTCATTTTGTAACTGATAAAATGCAGAAAAGTAATTAAAATTAATTAACACAAGCGGGCGACGTATAAGCGCCATCTACAAATACTGACATTTCTAAACGAATGTTACATTTTGGTTTTTTCTAGATATGCGACGGAAATTCTGAAAATTGTAGTTATCCAGATTGCATGCAAAAATTGCAATCGGTTATCGGCTATGCTTTCAAATTGTGTGGCGGTATAGGACTGTTCTTCAGTTTTACCGAGGTAAATAGAATTTTATTAAATAAATTTACAACGATATTTTCCTGTATAACTAACGAATTGCAAGTTCATTTAAGTATTTAACACGTCTACAATATTACTAATTACAGTTTCCTGAAACGAATAAATCTATTATATTCATAAATATTCTTTTATCTATTATATTCATAAATTATAATAATTCCATATTGCTGGAATTCAAAATCAAACTAAATGTAAATTTAAGCTCCATAACTTGTCCTTTGCAGTTTGTCGGTGTATGGTTGACGGTTCGCTACAGGAATCAAAAAGATCCACGAGCTAATCCTAGTGCTTTCCTCTAGTCTAACTCCATCGCCATGACCCCTGTTTCCTTGCAAGATCATCCCAACAGATGGTGGGTTCATTTTGTAAATAATCCTAAAAACACCAAATAATCTTTTTTTTTTGCTTTCGAATTTGCTATTCAGATCTGGCAAATATAATTAATTATCAAATTACAATAAACTCTCGGCCATGTGACTTTTGACTACGTAACAAAACTTTCGCTTTGCTACTTGATGCTTCCCCTAACATACTTTATTCGTACTCTCAATTGGCATAATTTTGCTTATTGTGATGAATAATTTGAAATACGACCGACAAATTCTTTTTTAATTAAAGAGCACGGCTCTGCGCAACCAAGGATTCAGCGCCATCTTTGCTCATCACTTTTAACTAAAAGACTAACTACCGTCACGTAGCCGAGAGTTTACTGTATTTAAGTTAACATATAATTAAAAAGATACTACCGTTACAGGTAATTGCAGCTTTCTTAGCAAAACGATACCGGAATCAGATTAATCCAGATAAAAAGGCTGCTAGAGAGTTAATTCCTGAAGAATATCATTGAGTTATATCGCGTGAAGTCATAAACCCTTCCATTGGCAGGCTGAATTCCTGTAGAATACTCTTATCAATCCGCTTACTGATTTTGACACGTCATTCGTGGATCACAGGTTATTTTAAAAAATTAATATTAAATAATTATTGCGTTTGTCCAAAGTAAGTCTAAAAATATTTGAACTTGTGAATATTTCAAGGTACCCTTTTGACTAAAGAATTTGTGTTGCTAAGAACTTTAAATCGTTCTATAAACAAATTTTAGAATTATTAGATTTTGCTTAGAATGAATTCTATTTCTTTGTCTTTTCATTTAGTTTTTCTTCTCTTGCTTTGTCGAATGAATTCGGTTAAAAGTGGATTTTATAGTTGCAGTGTGTGCTCTAGTCAGCCACTAATCATTTATAATATATTTCGCTGCTATATTTTATATTTTACCAATACTGGATTATATTAACAGTTGTAATAATCATTTGGCATATTCTATTTTGTAATAGTTCGCATTGTTATAATCACAGTTTGGGTTGTAATCTAAACTAACTGAGCTGTTAATTTAACAGTTGAAATATCTGTGCATTTTGAATTGTATGACAGCAACTTGAATTTTAAAATTATCAATTCAACTGCAATGACAATATGCAGTTGCAGATTGTCTTAGTAACAACGTGAATTGTAAAGCCACGAATCTAAATTGACAATTCAACTTTTTTCATTGTGATAATAACTATTATTATGATAGTTTGAACTACATTTTAGTGGTTTTGACTATGATTTAAATAACTTGAGTTACCTATCAAAAAGTCCACCTAGGAGCCTAAGATTTTGATTAAATATAGGAATACATTTGCGATCTTGAATATTAATTTGAATAATGTAAGATCTTAACGAGTTTTGATAAATCTTGATAGATCTATAACATAACAGTTATGTTGCTAATTTCATAGTAATTCAAAGTTAAACAAACTTTCTGATAAATTACAATGATTGACCAGGTAATAAGGGAACTTATGTAGATTTTTGAATGATCTACGTAATTCAAGATCGCGGTTAGATTTTTACTTAGATTTTAAATACCAGTAATTGTAAAATATTCTACATTATTTTTTTTCTTACAACTTCTGTTGTAATAATTTTGACTACAATTTAAGAGTCACTTTTTTTCATTGTTTAAATAGCTAAGTTATCTTTGAAATCTTCAAAATTTCTCCGCGATGTTACTCTTTATATCCGCAATTTCAATAATTTTTCTAGAAACATTCCTTCGTAGTAGACTTAAGACTGTTTCGTTTGTGATTTCAGTTGTTTTATTGAAAATGGGTACAAAGTAATCATAATCTTTCTAAGTGTATTCAGCCATTATCGTGTTAATCAAAACGTGCGAAAAACTAATATTGTAGACAGCTATTCGATATTGTATTGCTGACGACGTTGTAAACGCGCGAATATCCAGAACGTATTCATTTGACACTGTCGAATTGACGATTGAAACCCCATACTAGATGACGCTAATCAACATACTTTTATTTTTTATCGAACCGAAACAAAAGTGGAGAAATCAACTATTTGAAAGAATATATAAGAAACTATTAACATTCCAAATATTAATATTTGGAGTTTTTTTTCTTTTTATGTCTTGACATTCATCGGTGTATTTCGAATTATAAAAGTCATCACTGGCGCTGTTTGTACAGATTTTCATCGTCAATTCGGTGGCAATATTTGTGTTGAAAAATTTTACTGCAATACTTTTTTCCAATATATCTGTACAGTAAATTAACAGTTGAAAGCTAGTCTCGTCTTTTTCATATTCTGACGTCGTTAGTAAATTTAATTTTTGTCAAAACTTATTAATCATTTGTCAGAATGTCAAAAAGAATATTTGCAAATATCATTAGCCGTAAGTGAAACACTGTTCTCAGTATAAATAAGAGTATATTGCTAAAATTATATATAATTGCTAATACAAAAATAATATTTTAAATCATATTTTGATTACACATTCAGTGTAATTGTTCTAAAACTTAATTTACACAATTATAAATGAAGCAAAAAAGATATGATGTTTTGAAATTCACATGAATCATGTAGAACAGTACACTCAAATTATATGTTAGTTTAGACAGTTTCTTCCAGTTCAGTGAAGGTATAATTAAAGTGTAGTTAATAATTACATTTGAATTAATAATTTGGAATCATCAGAAGGTTAAAAAGTAATTACAATTTATGTTTAAATTGTTATTTTTGTAATATGCGATATTTTCATTTTCTTTTTTAAATTATAATGTAGAAAACGTTGAGTAATTCTTACAATTTTTTTTTTTTTTTTAACATTAAGTATATGTGTTACTTTGGCAGATATCATCGAAATTTTTATGGGCTGAACACATTATATAAAATAAAATAAAATAATGATGAATTGAAATTATAAGAAAAGTATTAAATTTTATGACTCTATAAATATTATAAAAAAATTAATGCACATATGAATGCTTGAACTTTGAAACATGTAATTCAAAAATTAATACGAAAAATAAAACGTTTAAAGACAATGCAAGGCAAATTAATACAAGAATAGAAAGAATCACGTTTTCCTGAATTTACAATTTTTATAATTAGTGAATTAGTGAATATACCATTTTATGTATGCATTATATTGTTACACATATATATGTATATAAGTGTGCATGAATATATAAATGTATAAGTATATAATAACAGCCAAAGCACATGAATACATATATATAATAAAAGCGGAAATTATATTGTTAATAGTAGCTAAAACTGAATGTATATTATACAACATATTTAAAAAAGTACATATAAATTTTGATTATATAACCATACATTATGTCTAATTTTTTTCAAAATCAATTCATCATTTTTTTTGGTTTACTCCCAAATTCAATTATTTTTACTTTGATCGACAGAGAAAAAACATATTCGCATAAATTAAAAGAATTCACTTTGTATTAATAAATTACTAAATTAAATAAGGAAACATTTATTTTATTTCAATTATCGAATTAATTTTTTTTTGTACTCTTAACATAAGTTTTAATCATTTATTGTCAATAAATTTTCTTGGACATTATTTTATTACTATTAATTAACAAAATTAATTTATAAACGAAATTAAAACAATTCTTTCTTTTTATCAACAGTCTTAATAAAATTATATCTCACAAATCACGTAGATATAATTAACGAAGTTATAACGGCGATGATTCTTCGTTATTTCTTGGAAAATTCAAACTCAAATCAGCCGCAATGTAAGACACGGCTGCGAAGAGTGCGGTATTTTTGTCCAATGAAACTGTGTCCTCGACTGACATAGTGTCTGCGTTGGTATGATGATACCAAAAATATTTTTCATTTTTGTTCCACAAAGATGCACCAGGAACGTTTGAGTTGACCCATTCGGCAATATCCGGGCCTCCTTCTGGACTTGTTATACTAAGTTCTCCAAGTGGTTTCATCATCCTGTGGACAATGCATAGTTAAATTACTTACAAAATATTTAAATTTGTCAAAATTTCAATTATTTTCTATAAAACTCCCACGCGTGAAAACCGTTAACAGACAAGACCCTTACTCCAATATGGTTTTTAAGATACATTCAACTTGACTAGTAGCTGTGACTTCCAATCCCAAAGGTTGAAATGTGCCAATGTCAGATTCCATAACCAGTTGTAAATTTGATTCATTGGCTTTGTGTTGTTTAATGTACTGTGTGGCGCCGATGATTCCCATCTCTTCACCGGTCCACATGATCAGTCTAAAAGAAATATTTTTCATATCAATTAATATATTGTTACCTAATATTGGATATTGGATCTTATACTTTATATATCAAACTATATCCACATGACGACTTATATAGGGTTCTAAATACTATAGGTTCCTAAATAAAATTTCAACACTGATAAAACAATATACTTATTATATGTATAATATTCTATTAAGGACTTAGGTAATAGATTAGATAACAGAATAGGGAATTAGGTAATAGACTTCTATTAGGGAAGTAGGTTTCTACTGTGACTTGTGTGTCTAAATCCTGTACAGAAAATAAGGATATTCTATATAATTCATTCTACTCAGGAAACCATACCAATTGAGAATCTATCTGAAATCCGTTATAGTTGATAATTTGATCAAATTCATACCCACATGGAAATGTACATAGGTTTCTTGTTGGATAGTTCAACAAAAAAGTCCACATACGACTTCGTATAAGGAGTTTAACATAGGAAACCAAAATATTCAGGAACCTAAGAGTTCTCATGTAATCAAATCACACCCACGTGGTACGCTATATAAGTTCCTGGGTTTCTACATAGAATCGCAATCAGGCTTTTCTATACAATTTTTGTTAAGGTTTTAGCACCCGAAGTCATACCTAATCGTGCGTTTTGGACGCAAATTCAGACTTTTCAATAAAGCAACGGCACCCCAAGATATAAAAGCTCCACCTCCGTCGTCCATTGCCCCTTGACCTACATCCCAACTATCGATGTGACCTGATACGACCACTACGCTTTCTGGTTTCAATGAACCTTTAATTTCGGCTATTACATTCCGGGATTCAACATCCGGATATTGTTTGCATCCCATTTTGATATTTATTTTAATAGTTTTACCTGAAACAATTTACTTAATGTAATCGATTTTTTATTTACTTCAGTTGAAGTTTTGAACGAAATGGACCCAGATTTGGTACAGTTTTGTTCAGTTTTAACTCCAGATCAGTTTAGTCTTATGTCTATATCTAGCTCTAGTCTAGGCCCTGATTTGATAAGAATCGTTGATCTTGAGCAAATCTGGGCTAAATGTAGGTTTTTTAGATAGATCTCAAGACAAAAGATCCTAGACTAGTTCAAATGTGGTCCCAAATTTGCACACATTACGGACCTCCAGGCTTTATTCAGTAGGAAGCAAAGAGAAGCGATTTTCCATTGAACCAATAGACCCAGATTTAGTCCAGTTTTGATTAATTTAAAGTCCAGATTAATTCAGTTTTATGTCCACATCTGGATCTAGTCTAGGCCCAGATTTTGCTCAAGATCAACGATTTTGACCAAATCAGGGCCGAATGTAGATCTTCGAGTTAGATCTCCAGATAAAAGGTCCTAGATTGTTTTAAATGTGGTCCCAGATTTGGACACATTATGGATTTTCAGAGTTGGTTTGATGGGCTATAAGAATTTAGTAACAAAAGAAAACCTCGTTTGGCCATTCTATACAAAAGTTCCGCATCTTCTGCAGTAATACAAGCAGCAGGGATTTTCGTGCCATTCCCTCTGTAGGTCATCATTCCCGTGTGAGGGGTATACAATGAAAATGGAGTAACAGATCTAATTAGGACAGCGACTGCTCCATATTTTGAAGCTTCCGAAGCTCCTCTTGATCTGTACTGCACAGTTTTGGAGTAGGTTGTGTAGTCTTGATTATATACAACTATTTTTCCTGGCACCTGAAAAATAAGTTTAACAGAATTAATTACAATAATTGTATTGTATTGTACCAATTAAAATGTAGCTTTTCCTTCAAAAGAGCAGACATTTTTTACTAGATTGAAAAAATATCCACCAAACAATTGATTTATCGTGCAATTAAGGGAATAAATGTCTCGAGTTACAGAACAGTATCGTTTCAGTTTTTTACATTTTTATTCCTAGACTAGTGTATTTTTTAAACAATACTGTTTCATTCGATTATTTTTTAAAATAAACACCATCCAGCAATTCTCTCACTTTGGGAGAAAGTTGCTTACTTTTCAATCAACACATCTTCCTTTTTGTTCAAATGCACAAGCTGCCGAAAGTTGTGAGGTGGATAAAAATGTTTTACCAATTTCACAAATTAACCTACGATTGGCTTTTAATTTTATATTTCGCTGCAATTTTAGATTTCGTTCTATAAATTATAAGTACTCTTAAATGTTATGTTATAACGAGGTTTACTTCAGCTGATCGTTGTTTAAGTTCTTCGAAACTTTTTACAACGATCGTTTCAGCAGTAATTCCTTCTTTGGGAGTTCCGACGCTGTATCCTAAACCAAGCATGGACATTTTCTTCTTACGAGGTTGCAGCAGAGTTGCTGATTCTTCTCCCCTGATAAATAATTAATAATTTAATATAATACATCACTTATAAGTAACTATATGTAGAACATATAAGAATTAAATATAATTAACTCTTAAATTTACATTGAGTGAATAATTGATTAATTATTATTAGTATACAGCAACTTGCGATTACTTTGGGATACAATTTTGATTTGTCACGAAAGATAAGATACTTTACATTCCGACTCAGATTCAATCATATCAGGAAATACAACATCGAAATATCTGATATGATTTCTTTTCGCTTTTTTTCTCATCTTATATATTTACAGTTAAAATATATAAGAAATAATCGAAAAAACAACGCTCTCATGATAAATAATGTCGGCCTTTATCAAGTCCGCAATAACAATTTTTTTCTATCGGACTGATTGTTAGATTACACGCAGAAAAAATTTCACAAAGTTGTGGATGATACGTTCAATTATTTAATTGGAATAGAAAAAAATTTATGGCATTTAACCACAATGTGAGGTCAAACTCATTCATTGTAGCCTTATATGTCCTGGTTAGAGAAAAACAATTTTCGACGAAATGTACTAATAATTTTTCTGCGTATGTAATGTACTGAAATTATAAAATGAAACATTTGAAGTAGTAGTAAGAAGTAATAATAAGAATTAATAGTATATTGGACAAATACACGGACATAAAAAGTCGATAAGCTCCCTAGTGCGGCAAACCGTCTTTCTTGACAAGAATTTTTAAGCTGATAGCCGTTCTAGTTTATCGGACTACAAACTAAATACTAATTTTTTCTTCGTTATAAATAATATACTATCAATCAATAATAATAATAATAATACTATCAATCCCAGTATTAAAATCTCAAGTTAATTATAAAAATGTACTTTGGAATTATCTGTAATTCGGTAACGTAATTTTATGGATAAGAGCACGTTTTCTAGATAAAATACCCTACGTTGCCAAATCACAGTAAATTCCCAAATACAATCTTATCTGAAATTACCCTTTAAACCAAATAGACCCAGATTTGGTCCAGCTTCGATCAATTTCTAGTCCAGATCAAGTCAGTTTTATACCCAAATCTGATTCTAGTCACCCAAGATTATATATTTGAGATATACTTCCAGATGAAAGGACCCAGATTGATTCAAAAGTGGTCCCAGATTTGGGCATATTATGGATTTCCAGGTTTGCTTCAATGGGTAACTGGAGACTCGAACATTAGTCAACATAAACAATTAACAAATATAAACCCTAACAAAAATATCCATATAGGAACCTATATAGGAATTTGACACAGAAACCTACATAGGAACTTACTTAAATTCCTATATAAGAACTCATACCATCTGGGAACCTATCTGGGTTCCCTTATGGGTGATTATTTGATCAAATTGAACTCATACGGTAACCTAGATAGGTTCCCAGATGGTATGGGTTCCTATATAGGAACCCAAATAAGTTCCTATGTAGGTTCCTGTGTCAAATTCCTATGCAGGTTCCTATATGGATTTTTTTGTTAGGGAAAATAATAAACAAATATGCAAATAATTAACAAAATGATACAACATTAGAAGATACTTTTACCTGACCCATCGAGGAACTTTAACAGGTTCTCCGTGAACATTTTCCAAACTGTAATTTTTGGACAGCTCCAATGCATAATCTATCGCTTGTTCCAAAACAGACGAGCCGGTGAATCGCGGGCCGAACTCGTCGACGAAGCGACCGAGTTCGTCGTAAGTCTTGTTTCTGAACGTTCCGTGAACTGCGGTACTTACAATTCGATCAATTACAGGTTGATAAGCTTTCAATTCTTCTTCCAGCTCTCGCGATAGACGGCATGTCGAGTCAGATTTATGAGCAGTTATTACAGTAAGTAAACTGAAAAAAAATTGATGTGTAATAATTATTTTTTAATATAAAAAGGAAACAATTATTATATATATTATTGTATATTATATATTATTAAATATTATTATATATTACTATACACTTACTGTCCTCCTCGTGCGAGATAAAATATGAGAACGACTGTCAGATTTATCCTCATTGTTATATCAGTCCATTTACTGTCATTAAAAGTAATCAGTCATCAAAATTCTGCGTTGCTTCTGAAAGTTGTATTTTAGTTAACCGTCGTCAAAAGTCACGTTATACGGCTACTTAGATTCTATTGTTTAATAAATATATTTAAATTCATTATATATTTATATTTTATATATTTCTTCATGACTTTCTTGCAACTGTATGTATAAACATACCGAAACAAAATCTAATATTTTAGAATGTTTAAAATTTGATGATATTAAAAAAAATCATGACAAAGTATGATAAGACATAGTAAAATTTATTAAAGTGTATTTTACCTAAACAAATCTTTTGATATGGGATATTGTTATCGTAAATATTCTGATCTGATAGGCCACACGTTTACTCATTAAAAGAAGCCAAAGTCAACTGACGGGTCGCGTAACGACACGAGAGAAGAAATAAGATTCACTTGATGCAGTGACACGCTTTAGATGGTGGGGGTTTATGGGAACTGTGACACAACACAAACCTAGGAAGACGCGAAGGCAGGGTGTACAATTCGTATGGCATTTGCTAAGTGACCTTCGAAACGTAACGTAAGTCAAAATATTATGACGTGTGAGACAGGCATCGTGGTATCATCATTATAAAAATTGTTGTCTGATGTTACAGTAAAACCCCACTTAGTAAAACAAGAGAACAATTATCAAGATCTATTGCAAACGTCCTATCAGAAATAATGTATATATAAATAGGATTTAATCAGCAAATGTACAATTGTTTGAATAGGAGTCGTTACGATTGATTCCTATTAAACAATGAGTACATTTGATCGATGGGAAACACATCGATATACTTATTTTTAATAGGTTTCAATTGGTATTTTTTAAGACGAAAACAAAAATTAAATTCTTATAAAGTTTCATTCGGAATGAATAGTTTTCGGTCGTAACTTCGTCCAAAATACCAACTGAAATTTGTGGAAAATAAATGAATATTGAGCAATAGGATTGAATCGGCAAACATCTTGTTAGAACTAAGATCCATAGAAAACTATTGAATTCTTAATAAAGTCCCATTTGAAATTAATAACTTTGCTTGAGTAAAATATCAATTCAAACCTATTAAAAATAAGCTTAATACAAATTAAATATTGAGATTGAATGAGTGAATCGCTCATTGATGAAGTTTGTTAACTTTTTTATAGAAATTAGTCTTGACTTCTCTCATTCAACCGATTCATTCATTATATTCTCATTAAAGATATCAAATTCTTGTCAAAGTCACATTCGAACTTAATAGGTTTCAATCGTTTGAATTGAATCATCTTATTGGACAAGATATCAACAAGTGAATAGGGTCGAATAAGTAAGTGAACCATTGATTTCATAATAGGTGTCACGATTGATTCCTATTAAATAATTAGTCCGTTCGATCAATGGGCAATACACCCATTCAATCTCAATATTTTATTAACGACAAATATAATGTTAATATATTAAGAATATATTGGAAACGTAATATAATGACTGTATTTTAACAATATATTAGAAGTATTTTAATTGTATATTATTAACATTAATATTATATTGTTAATATATTGAAATGAATTATGATATGTTAAATAAAAACTATTTTTCTATTATTATGTGTTTGTTTCGAACACTTTTTAATTTTATTTTTAACTGTAACTTTTATTTTAACATTAAATATCGCTTTGAAAAAACTGAAATGCTGAGGAATCGAACTCACGACCTTCATGAGTCACATCATTGTATCCTAACCATTAAGCCATCGCAAGCTGTAATCAGAATGTTAATATTTTGTAGCGACTAATAAATATTTGTCAGCATATTGACATTAAACAGTTATTATATTGACAATGTACCGACAATATATTAATAATACATTGATAATATAATATTCATAAATTAAAAATATCCTAATAATTTACTATTACTATATTAACACTATAATGAAAATATATTTTATTACATTTTTGATTATTAATATATTAAAAGTATATTTTTCCTTTTGCTCAAGTTAAAACAAATTGATCTCTTATCAGGTATCCTAATCGGGTTACAACTGTTATTGAACTTTAACGTTCGAACATTGTTCCTATTGTCAGCGCCTCCAGTTGTGGTACCTCGGAACTAACAGTGGAAGCCGACGTTTACGAGCCTCCGCTTCTTACTACCAAACGCTTGTAATCGATGATAACGGATTAGCCGCCGATCGTCTGTTGGACGCTGCCGCACCGCCAGTTATTAAAGCCGACTGGTGCACGTTACGTCACTCGAAAATTCAATTAACCGAGCAAAATGTTGGCCCAAAAATTGAGCAACCGAAAAATAATCGTCGACCTTCTGAGCATGCTGTTCGGCATCGGAGCGTGGATAGGTGTCAACGGTATTTACGTGCAATTACCGCTTTTCATCAAATCGGCACCCGAGAAATGGAGCTTGCCGGCTTACATGGTTATGCTGGTTCAAATCGCGAACCTCGGACCGATCACTTACACGGTGTACTCAAAGTAAGTCGACGAATTAGGATTTTCCATAACTGATGTTTATCATCGAAATTCATTTCGGGACAAATCAACCGTTGATACAATTATGTGTGATGCAACATGGTGTTTATATAATTTACTCCCGATTAAGATAATGAAATGTCTCGGTCACATGCGTATTTCATTAAAAATTAATTCGTTCTAATCTGTGATCTATTTAAATATCCTTAAGACGGGCATTATCATTCATTAAAAGAAAAGTAAAAAAAAAAATGGAATGACAGTAGTAAAATTATTATATGACGATAGAGTTTTTTATATTATGGTACATATTTGTTTAATTGCTGTTAATCATGTGAGAAATCACCTAACTGAT
>JABFOV010002384.1:0-20134 GCA_022817685.1 Aradophagus sp. ZL-2020 | reverse complement strand
ATTTGCTAGATAATTAATGAGAAAATAATTAAAATCTATTTTGCTGTATTTTTAATCATTTTAATGATTAAATATAGATATAGATACTTAATATATCGATTTGGAGGAGTAAAATTACCTTTAAAATGATTTTATCATGTCATAGACATAAATTGAATTAAAATATTACAAGTATATATAATATAATGAATATATTAAATTGATTAAAATGAAATTGTATAAAAAAGTGGGCAATAAAATCCTTTATAAGACATACATTTTATCAGGTTTCAAAATTGTAAATATATATGTTTCATTTTTCAAATTAAAGCTAAAACATTGACTTGAATATGATAAGCATGTAAAAAATTCTCTACAATTTCATTATAGGCATAGTTAAATTAATTTTTGTTGTATAATACTTTTATAATTAGTACACTTCGACATCAAGACAACATATTAACATTGATAACATGTCACGTGATCTTATGAATTCAGTGCTGAATTGCATTAAATTAACCTAATAGTAGTTTATTTATAAGTTAGAGTAAAGTGCAACATTGTTTGATTTAGTAGCTTTAAAAAAACAACTAAAAGATATTCATATGTAACAGTATAAAAACTAGTTTTTTTGTAATTCTTCGTTTAATTATATTATTATTATTATTCATTTAATTCTATTACTAAAAAAATCAGATCAACTTAAAAGCATTATACTAATCACATTAAATCAACCAATATAATCCCTAAAAATATTCCTATTTACAATTATTTATTTTTTAAATATGATTTAATTTAAATTGTCTCTTTGTAAAAAAAAAATATCGCACAAAAAAGCTGTGATAAGTCACTGGCAAAAGAAAAAAAAAAAAAAAAGAAAGAAAGAAAAAAAACAGTAACACATAGATATCAGAATAAATACAAAAAAAAGCAGTGAGACAAAGGTATGCAGTGTTTTTCAACGTTCGTAAATTTAAACACATACAATACACGTGCAAAATAAAAGAGACAAGGACGCAACAAAAGTTAACTTTATACTTCCCAATTATAGTATAAAACTTGTGCAATGCTAATCAAAGTTACAAAGCAAAATGTCATCGGCACAATTTATATTCTCATATCACTTGACATTTCAATCGAGTGACCAAAAAACAAATGAAAAAAAAGGCAAGAAAAGAAAAAGCATTGCATAAAATATCGATAGCTTTTTTTGTTTGCAATTATGCAGCCGCCGAATACCGTATGTTATTTTAAGTTACTCCGAACATTAAAACAAGGTTCGAAAAATACCTGCCGTTGAAGGACGAGGTGAGGGCTCCGGGGTGCAAAAGGGTGCGATTATGCACGCAGCACTGTTTAGCAAAGTCCGTGGAGATGACGCGGATTGCTAACGCGAGGCAGCATCTTCCCGAAATCATAACATACGGACGGCAAAGCTGCGAGCCAAATAACGCGCAGAGTGTGATCGGAATCGCTCGTGCGATTACATAAATCGCAACCGGAGCATCTTTCGCGCGCGACTGCACGCTGTCAGACAAGCAGCGACCCCTCCCCCGCGTCACGCCGGGTTATCTGTCCTTGACTTAGGTAAAGGACAGAGTAAATAAATACACAAGAGAGACAAATGTATCTACCCGGATAATAAAAAAATAAAATAAAAGGAGCTTGTCCTCCTCCAGTCCCCCGTCGCGCTATCGCATGTAGATGTTTGCCTGGTATTGAATAAGAAACACGATCGTTGCGCAACTAGCATGCGAGCGCGCTGCTTAATTTTCCTAGGTTAGGCACGCACTGTTTGACGAAGACGTCGTATGAAAATGTCGCGATATTGCTCGCACTTTGTCGCAAGAACGATCCCGGCTGGCGCTTTGACAACGTCCGCCGCCAACGCCATTGTAAATAAACGCGCCCGTGCGCACACCCTACCACGCATGCGATCAGACTGATAAGGCGGGAACTGCTAAAGGCGATTGGCTGACGCGTTTGTACCTCCACTTTTCAACTGATCATTTTTCGGAGAAATGTTTTGCTTTTCTGCGGTTCTTTTGTAAACACAAAAGTGAACAATGGAGAATGCAAACAAACAAAACAAAAAAACTAATCAAACGGATGAATCCAAACTTATGTTCTATAATGCATGACAAACAAAAACAATTCACAATAACGGGTAGTTTTTATTACAAGTAAAGCGCAAAATAGTAAACATTACGTTTGGAAAAAATATTAAAAATAAATTTTGTATCTTTTTTGTGTTTATTATTTTGTATTTTTATTGCAATCGTAAACTACTCTCACAATAATGCTTTAAAATCCTGTATTTTCAATAAATTGTGTCAACATCTCGATTTTAAAAATAACTTGATTTGATGCTTCAAATAAGCTTCAGAAATACATTAATTTGAACTGAATAATTAATAAAAAAAATAAATAAAAATATCATTATTTACTGAATTATGATGGTTTTATCTTTGTATTTTCTCAAGGACGAGTTTTTTACGTTATTTTTGTTTTGTTGTTAACATGCGATTTTGTGATTTCTCTAATTAATTCTCACATTAATTTATTTATTTATTTATTTATTTTCTTAATAACTTTGATCTTTTTACGATATAAGTAAAATAAATATTGGATCTGATCAATTTGATATTTTTTTTAATTACATAGAAAAAATTTGATTTTCGATTGCGGAGAAAACTACTACCTTTAGTACAACTAATTGGACACAGTACTCTCTTATTATTCTCTTAATATCTCAATTATGATACATCATGCAGAATGAGATATTTTTTTAAATTTTATTAGTATGTTTTGAATTTCGCGCCTTTTTCAGATTAATTTATCATGAAGTGACATCTACAGTATACGATTCAAAATAGTTAAACAGACAAAGAGAAATTTATGTGCAACTATGGTGATTTGTAAAGAAAGAAGCATTATTTGTAAAATGTGTAACTATCAGGAAAGATAATCTCGTCTACTTATATTCAATGCAATTTAATGTTGAATACAACAATAATATTACGTCTATATACTTGATTTATATTAAATTCATCATTTGTTATCCAAACGTTGATATATTTTAAAAATTGTGGGATACATTTAAAATTAAATTATAGCATTGATTAAAGCATTGATTACTATAAATGAAAAAAAATAATGAAATGTAGAATACAGTAAAGTTCCTGTGAACATTTCAACATTTAAACGGTAATGTATTTTTAATATACTGTTTATTTAAGAAGACTTGAAACATTTATAAAAAAAATATATATATATATAAAAATTTCAAAAATATTGCAGATCTAATAATAAACTTATTTTACAAATTTTATAAATACACAAAAAAACTAAATTTAATTTATATTTACACAAAGAAAACATGTTACTAATATCTATTTCATATAACTTTAATAATCATTACAATAACGATTCAATATGTTGCAGTTAAAATGAATAATAAGGATAATAAAGCTGCACTGAAAAAAGCACGAGAATTTTTTGATAAAAAAAATTACAAGGACGCCATAAAAACATGTAAAAGAATTTTAAAATATGATGGAGATAATTATAATGCTCTAGTTTTAGTAGCAGCAGCCTTTCAAGAAGTGGAAGATTTAAAAGATCAAGTACCAGCTTGTTTAGCCAAAGCTACAAAATTACAACCAACTAATCCACTTGCTTGGAAAGGTTTAATTTGTTATTATGAAAAAGATATAGAAAATCCCAACATATGGCCAGAGTTGATTTCAATCTATTGTCAATTGTTGCAGTTTGACAGGTTTTTTCTTCTCTCTTTTTTTGTTTTGTCATTTCTTTTCTTATCTTTCTTTTTAAATAATAAAAAATATAATAGTACTAATAAATTATATTTAATTTTCAGTAACTCAACAAAATATGAACATTATTTAAATACTTGTGCAGAATTACTTCTGAATTTAAAAAATGACAATGTTTTTGATCAAACAATGACAGTTTTTCGCAGCCTTCATGAAACTTATTCACATGAATCACAAGAAAATTCAGATAATCTAAAGTTATTAAACAATACTTTAGTATCACTTCTTACTAAATATCCAAATAATGTAACTGCTTATGATGATCTCTTGGAAAAATCTTTATCATGTATCATTAACAATGAAAAAATAACGAATAAACTAGATCATTTTAAACGATATTTAAAATTGTTGTACAAGTTGCAGAAATATGAACTACAGTTGGATCAAGCTAGCGAAATGCATAAATTATATCCAGATAATTCTTATCCATTAGGTAAGTGTGTACATTTTTGAAAAATTTAATCAAGTAAAATAAATAGATATTAAAATCTTTAATTTCTTTTCAGAATGGATATGTCGGACGTATTCAGAACAAGTTATTTTACACAATAAATGCAAAGAGTTTTGCATTACTGATTATCACGAAAAACTGCTGAAACTTAATAAAAATTCTATTTTTGCTTTACTTGCCAAAGCGACTGATATGTATGTACAAAAAAGTTACATCTCTTGCCGAGACATTCTAAATTATTTGGTTTCAATCAAAAATTTATTACCTGCCTGGATTTTGCTTATTGACGTCAATATGAAACTCTATTGTTTCAACCTGGCAGAAAGTGCAGCTTTGGAAGCTGAAAAAGCTATTTCTTCTATGGAGGACAAATCTCAAGAGGAAAGAGTACGATTGAGCCTAATTGAGTCGATGCTGAAACAGAATGAACGATCCAAATGGGAAACAGTGCTAAAAAAATATTCAAATGTAAGAATTCTACTTTCTACAATGGTTATTTAATTTGCATTATTAGTACAATTTAAAGTGATACTACTTTCATGTTTTTTAGTTCCTTAACAAAAAAACCCCAAAGCATTTGCTCCTGTTAAATCGGACATATATTTTATTGGAAAATGTAGAAGTGACAGGAATGTTGTCTAATCTTGAAGACTATCCTGATTTAAGAAAGGATGTGACTCTTTTGAAAGCTATGCATTTGATTAATAAAAACCAATTGGAAGAAGCAAAAAATGTTTTAGAAAATGCCTTAGATACATCAGAAGCCTGGGTGTTAATGGGAAAAATTTATTCTAAAATGGCTGATTATAGTCACAGTCATATGTCATTCTTGAAAGGAGTTCATTTAGATCCAAACAACTGGGAATGTTTGGTATATTTGGGTAATTATTACAAGGACCATGGCAATGATTTGGAGCGTTCAAAAAAGTGTTATCAAAAGGCTTTGCAAATTAATCCAGATTCACATGAGGCTGGATTCAACTTAAGTATCGTTTATAGACTATTGAAAGAAGATGTATGTAAATTCATTTTTCTTACTTGATTTAACGAATATTCATTTTTTGGTCTTTAACTTTTGAAACAAAAATACTATGAAAAATGCAACAAAAAAATTCTAGTCTTAATTACATTTATATTAGTAGTTTGTTTTTAGTTTATTTTTTTTGATTTTTTGGCTAGAATAACATACATATATAATATATTATGATATATTTTGACATGAAAACTTTATGCATAAACATAATTGAAATCAGGGTTTGTCATGTACTGTTCGTATTATATTTGGTTTGAAATTTCCTGCTAACTACAACTAAATTTTAAACCACAGTATAACACCAGGTAAAATCTTACCTCGAAATATTTATATCTATATACTGTAATTAAATATTTGTAGGAAGCGAATTTGCAACTATTGCATGAAATGACATCTAATGGTAAGGGTCCAAAATGGGCGTGGTTACAAATGGGATTATTAAAATTAGAAACGGGTGATCCTCAAGAGGCTATTCAAAATCTCCGAAATGTCATACGATATCAACCAAACGACGGGTATTGACATGTTCAATTGTTTATAATTCAAAAATTGGGGTGTAATTTCATTACTATTTAAACATTGATTATTGTTTCAGTAATTCTTGGGAAACTTTAGCTGACGCTTATTTTGCCCGTGGAGCTTTCGTCTCGGCAATGAAATCTTATCAGAAAGCTCTGGAACTTCGACCTGAATCTTTTTATTCAATGATGCAAGTTGCTCATATTAAACTGGTTAGTTATAAAAAATAATATTGAATAATTTTAATAGAATATTATTTAAACATTTAAAATTGTAATATTATGAACAGTTATTGAGCAGATATGAAGAAGCAAAAGAGGAATATGAGAAAGTGATCAAAAAGAATGAAGACAACGTTGTTGCTTTGAAAGGTTTGGCTGAAACTCATATGGGACTGGCACGCTACCAGACTGCTTCTCAAAGATGGGAACGAGCTGGTCATAATCTCCAAATAGCTGTTGACTATTTGTTGTCAATAGTGACAAAACGTAGTGACTTCTCTTGCATTTGGAAATTACTAGGCAATGCTTGTTATCTCATAGTGAAATTACCTGAGAAATATTGTAATTTAAGAGTACCTACCAGTCTGATAAAATTCAATGACCAATCGGAAAACACTAAGAGTGAAAGCCGAAAAATGGAGAAACAAGAAATTTTAACTCTTTCTGTATGGTAATTGGAATATCAATCTTAACAACAGAAAACATTCCAAGTTTATTACAAAACAATATTTTGTAAATAACTTTTTTAATCTTTCATGTCGATTCCTGGTATATATAGGTCGTATTGTCGAGCTTTAAATTTGACAAAAGATTCTTCGCTAATTTGGCATGATTTGGCAACATCATATCTAACTCAATTACAAGAATGTCCATCTATTAACAAAGCAGAAATCATTGCAAAGAGTTTGTCTGCTATAAAACATGCGATCAAATTATCTCCATCATCCTGGTACCATTGGAACCTCTTAGGAGTTATTTGTATGAATGATAATATTCGAAATTATGCGCTTGCTCAACACAGCTTTATGACTGCCATCGAATTAGAGCACAACAATTCAGTTTCATGGACCAACTTGGGGTCTTTATATTTAAAATTAGGTAAACCTTTTCATTAATAATTAATAAATGAAAAGATACGAGGTTAAAAAGTCTTATTATGAAAACTAGGACATCTCGATCAATCATTTAGGAAAATTAACTCAAACATAAATTTTCTTTGCTGATTTGAAATACCTTATTTTTCATAAGAATGTACTGATGTGACTTATCGATTCTCATTAAACTAGTGTTTTATTAAACTGATTATTTAAAACATCATTTTTGACATACCTCAGATGAATATCACAAAGCAAATGAAGCATTCTCTTGGGCGCAAAGGAACGATCCAGCGTATGTCAATAGTTGGATTGGTCAAGCCATGATTGCTGAACAATGTGGATCCCCAGAAGCTATGGACTTGTTCAGACACTCTACGCAAATCAGTTATCATCCACAAGGAGCTCTTGGTTACGCTCATTGGGTAATACAAACGCTGTTAGATCCAGAAGCTAAACAGAATCCTTCTTATACTTACTCAATTGTAAATATGTATGCAGTCACTGTTGCCACGGATTGCATACATTGGTATATTGGTAAGAGCTAAATACAATTAATAACTTCACATAATCAATACTCACATATTTGAAGAACATTGTACAACAATGCATAATATCTTCAGCTTCGAATCCAAAAGACGTTTATGCACTGAACATGTATGGTCTTCTTCTGGAGCGACAGAACATGTATAGATCCGCCGCGGAATATTTTTATCAAGCTTTGATCTATGTCCTAAATGAAGAGGAAAAAGACTTTGTATCAATAAATTTGGCACGTGTTTGTGTTCAACTGGGAGATAATGAAAAAGCTATCAAATTATGCCAAGAAATTAAAAAACCGAGTTTTAAATCATACTGTCAATTAGCAATTGCCCTTTTCAAAGGTAACATTCTCAAATACAGTGAAATTAGTTATAATTTAGTCTCATACAAGGATTTATATTTAAATAATTCTTACATGAAATACAAAATTGAGGTTCCAATTGTTATTAATATATTAAATGGCATTTACATGCCAAAAATGCTTTGAAACACATATAAACATATAAATTAATTTTTCTGCATTTTATTTTTTTTTTATTTTTTTAACAATCCAAATGTATTCTTCTAAATCATTTAAAATTTAATTTCGATTATTAATAAACGTTCAGAACTTTGAGTATATGACTAACGATATTGATGTAAATGATTGTTAAAGTTAATAATCCAGATTTATAGTTGCATAAATAAAACAAAAACTTATTTTAGAGGAACGTTACGAGGAATCTTATTCTACTTATGAAACTATATTGGAATGGTTGGCTGACACAGATTCACAAAAAGGCAACATTTTGTGCGCAATGGCAGCAATGGCTTATATGTTTGAAAGTACGGATGCTGTAAAAACGTTACTATTCCAGTGTATTGAATTCAAGCCACGAATTATACCTGGTTTGCTAGCTGCAGCTGCGATGGGCATCCTACATGATGACCATAATTTAAGTAATTTAATTTTAAAAGAGCTAGAATCATTTGAAGATGAGCCAGAGCATCGTCACAACATTGCTTTGTTATCTGCGTGCTGGTCTATGAAGGAGGATGGGATACAAGCTGCTATCAGATGTCTTTCTAAAACAATTCATAAACATCCAGGTTATTAATGAAATTACATATTCTATCAAGATGCAAGCAAATTATTTAAAAATTAATGATTCTTTCTTACATATACATATATATATGTATATTTTACAGGTGATGCAAGATTGTGGGCTCATTTTGTCACATTTTTAACAGAAGCGAAATCTAAATTTACTTTGACTTGTGCCTTGAAAGCTTTGTTCCTCGGCAAGGATACAAATGACATTCACGTTTCCAAAATGGCATCAATAGCATCATACAACGAATTAAAAAATCATTCTTCGACTGGTTTTAGGTCAGTTTTGAAAATGGTTCACTCATTTCCAGGATGCGTTGATAATTGGGCTACTTTAATTGCTGCATTGTTGTCAGGGTATGTTTATTTTAATATAATTATTCATGAAAAAACTCGCTAAACCAACAAATTAAATTAAAAAATTGTTAATTTCAGAAAAAACTTTAATGATTCTCAACCAACTCCACTCTGGACTTCGCTATTAACATCTATTGTTCGAAAAGAATTACCATGTTCACAAGAAATGAATCAATGGTTGTTGAAAAATGAACAGTATGCTATTCAGATGTCTGGTGAAAGTTGTGTACAATAAAGTATTTTTTACTTATATTTTTAATAACTTCCTTTTCTCATTTCAATATACAATTATACTCTTATAAGTTTGTAGAAAGTTATTTCATGCTACAATAAAATACAAACATGACTGTTTATTTTAATTCCTAGCTTGGCGGAATTGAGTGTTATTGTTTACTATGTCATTGAACCTGAAAAGAATAAATTTAATGAAACAAGTCAAATAAATTTTATATTAAATTTAGTGATTGGCAAAATAAATTGAAAACCAATTAAAGATCAGTTCATAAATGTCATAAATAAAGAAAAAACGTTCATAAATTAAAATATTAGTCTTGTAAATTAGTTGTATCAAAACATATTTAAAATTAATACCTGAAATCCTGACGCTGATTTCTCCTAAACTGCATACCTGTGTTGGAATCTCTGGCTTCACCAACGTCTGATAGTAAGTGCTCTTCAAGTGTCTGTTAAAAGTAGTGTTGTTTGTTTATATTTGAAACCAAACTTATGTTAAATTAATTAAAATTAAATGTTTTTCAGCAATGAATTATATAAATTAACAAAAGTCAAATTTAAACATACCAAATTTTGTACATGTCCCATATCCTTCATATACTTTAATACTTGTACAATTTCAGAATCCTCTGGAAAGCCTTCATTTTTCACTGCTTCTTCTACTCGTTGGAACTAAATAAACATGGAGATGAATATACATTATATGTAACATAATGTGGATTTGAAAAAAAATGGATTCATTTTTCTTCTAAAAAAAATTATTTACCGTGTCAGAGTAGAATTGCAATTTTTGACCAGTTGGATTTTCCATGGCAGTTGCTTTTCTAAAGGCCATCAATATGTCCTCAAATCTTTTTAATTGAACATATGCTTCCACCTTGATGCAACGCAATGTGATGTAATTACTTTGACGTATTTTAGAAAGCAATTCATTAGCAATGTCAGGTGAATTTTGTTTTAAAGCTAATGCTGCAATAAGTAACAGTCCTCTACGTGGTATTGTGACAGATTTTTCATCAGCTTTGTAGATCATTTCAAGAGCATTGTGCAAACTTTCCTTGGTATTCTAAAAAAATTATTTTCTTCAATTAGTAACTATTAATAACATCAAGGTTCATTTTTTTCAATTATTGAAAAACAATTTTAATTACTTAGTAAATATGTACCATTCAATTTGATTAAAAATTAATTTAGAAATTCCATCAATTTAAATACTCATTTCATCATAATCTGAGCTGCCACTTTGGTACTTTTTTAGAGAATAAAAAAAGACGTTGTTACTTTATAAATTGCAAAAAAAAAGAGATGGACGATTTGAAGTGCCAGCTTTGATCATAATAATATAAATATATAAGACATTATCAAAGATTTTAATAAATAATTATACCAATTTATAATAACAAGCTGCTGCAATAACTGACGCATTTTTTGGAAACATGACAGTGTCTGCATTTTTCTTCATGTAAATGTCGTAAACATCCAAACAATCTTGATATCTGCCGTGATTCCACAAAAGGTCCATAAGAATTTGAATAGAGGTCAACTGATTGAAGAATTCACTAAGTTCTGGATCCTTATAAGCATTTAATGCCATGTCTGGTTCGTCCAAGTAATGAAAAACTCTCATGACAACCGGACCAAAAGTGAAATTTGAAAACCGTAACTGCTTCTTTTGTTCATTATATTTTTTGATCATACTCATCATCAGATTCAAATCCTCTGGTTTCTTTTCAACAATGTATAACATAGCTTTCAGATCTTCACTGAAAATTACACTATCTGGCTTTGCAACAAATCCACTCATTCTATTCCGAAAAGATTCCTCCAAATTGGTGAACTGCTTTTTATGATTTAACCTGGCCATATCATATCCACTGAGTCCCAAGGCTGTTCTCGTGTATAAATGCCGATAGTCTATTTTTTAAATAAAAAAAAAGTTACATATAAATTATTTTACGAATCAAAATAGTTTGCAAATTTATTTAGTAATTAGCGATATTCAGTAAATAACTTCATTAGGTTATTCTGTTTTTTTTAATTTTTTTTTTTTTTTTTTCAATTTTTAAAAGTATGAAAAATAACCTCACTTATAGAATTTTAGGAATTTATTAATAAAATGATATGTTTTAGTTGATGTCGTGAAATAAATATTACACCTAAATAAAACAAATGTTATTAACATAAACATCGACAAATATTGCTTCATACTTCTTGTTAAAACTGATAAAAAAGAAATTGGAACTGCTCGAGCCGTGTTCATACTCACTATTCAATGTAGTTTGTTTCAGTATATTGTTAGTAGTCAAAACAAGACTTTTGGCGAGTTTTACAGCAGACAACGACATTTTTAATCGGTGAATCAACGTTAAATGTTAACTTGATATAACAAAATTATTTGTATAAAAAATTACAGGAATGCGCGTTTTATAATACACACACTTCTCAGCAAAGAGAAACCGGAAATGAAGGTTATGATAGGTCGCTATGAGACGACCAGTCATGCCACACTAAACAAAATAAAAGATTAAATTTGTAATAGATTCAGAAATAAGAACATATTTAAAGGATCGTTATAAATATATATACATACATTTGAATGCAAAGAGAATAGAAACAATTTTGTTTATTGTTGTCTTATAAATGATGATTGTAGATCTCTGTTTTTTAAATATCTTTTCGCTATTGAATCAAACAATGATTCAGTTTTCTTTCCACTGCAACTTCTAAAAAAATGATATTTGTATTTGAAATTTGCCATCGATGTTTACAAAAGACCCTGAAATATTGCTCTGGAACGGAATTCCTTGCGATCTTTCAATGAAATTCCCTTGAAAAAAAGCATAAAATTGTATTCTAGAGCAACGTTTTAATATTGTTAGTAAGCATTCATGCTTTCAGTGTAGAGAACTTCAAGTAGCGCGAAATATAAATAAAGTTAATTCAAATGAAAGTTGACATTTATAAATATAATATAATATTGAATTATCATTATAGATGAAAGGATTTGGACTTAAAATGAAAATAAAATGAGTATAGAATTAATAATTAATGAACAAAATTTAAATAAATTATGAATAAGTATATTGTACACATGGACAATGGTGTGTCTAATATAATTTGTTCATTATTAATGTTTACACAAAATTAACAGAGTTAAATTTTAGACAAAAAAGGAAACATAATGTATATATTAATATACATATTAAAACTACAAAATATAGCATTATTTTCATGATATATAAGACCATAAGAGTAAGGTATAAATCATACATATATTTTGTTAAACATTCCAACAATATATCTATATTATTATTAATATTTTTTGAACATTTTAAAAAACATGTTAACATGTTAGACTTGAACACGTTTACAGAAATATATTGAAGAATATATTATCAACAATCTAACATAAACATTTTATTTTCTTTATAAATCCACCATACATTAATATATGTCTCCTTGTTTTGAGATATAATATTAATCTTTGATTCATTTTATTTAGTATATATTTGTTTTAATACATTCGGCACTGTGCGAGTTCTGCATTAAAATTAGTCATAGATAACGTATATAACTCTTTTTACATATACACATATTGGAAATACCACACCAAACTTTCAGCAACAACATTTATGGCAATTACATTTATTAATTTCCACACTGAAAAATTATATGATCTGAAACAAAGAAATACAAGTTAAGAGAGTATTATATTTCATCATAATATCAAGTTCCAATTCAATTTTATGTAATGTATCTCATAATACTTTTTATTAAAAAATGCTGAGCTTAAAACTCTAATATTTAAATAACTAAAATATCTGCGTTTATTATTTATTAAATACAATTACCTCCCGAAGCCCCTTTTTCGACAACTTTTTCTCGAATTTGGGCGTTTGAGGCAGTAAAGTGTAATCGCCACCTGGTCCACCACTGCGTTGTCGATTCGTTGGCAGTGGGGAAGCAGCATGAGGTGGAGGTGAAAATTGTACCCCTTTTGTTAGCAGGGTATATCCTGCGTGACTCTGATACGTTGTTTGAACTGATTGTATGAACGGTGACTTTGCAGGGAAATGATTGGCCATCACGGGAGCCCAATACTGATGAGAATGTCGCACTGGGGAAGCTCCTGAAACAATTCGTAATGATATTTTATCTCATCAAAGTCAAAGCAAATAATCAGGATACTATTTTCCCCATGCAAGCATTCAGATATATTTTTATATGGCAACAATAAAATCAATCAGTTTGAGTTTCAATAAAAATTCATTCAAATTACTTTCAACTTATTTTTATGCAATAAATCTATTTAGAAAATGTAGTTTAAATTAAACATTGGCGTAATGCGTTTACGTAATAATCTTTACGTACTATCACTTCGTGGACTACTGTGTTTTCGCTGAGCTTTCCATGTGGACGATCGAACTCTGCCTGCAGTTTCAGTATTAACAGCGTCGACGCTGAAACTTCTGGCTACACCTCGGTAAGGGTTCGACAGAGAATTTTCGCATGTCGCATTAACGCCAGAAATATGTTCATTCAAGGTGTAGAGTTTTGAAGTTATGTCCTTTCCTATCAGGGCGTTGAGTACCACTTTGAGAAGAGGTCTGTGACGAAGGACTCGTAGGAGTCTCAATCGTGTCCAACAAATGTACGTACTGTTTTCCTCAGCACGAATTGTTACCTGGAAGACATTGTCTAGGTTCTCGTTCGTGGCTTCCCATTCTGGAGAGTCTACAAACTGATAGGCTCCGATGTAATGCAGATGTGCATTGTCGCAAGTTACCTTCAATCTGGAATGGAATATCGTAAATTCAACTTATTATAAAAAACCAGTGAAAAAATATTATTAAAAATAGAATGTTGTGTACAAAAATGAAAAAAAAAAAACATTTTACAGAATTTTTTACTGTTATGGTAGCGTATAACTTGTCGTCAAGTGTATGTAAAAATATACTGGTTGTCATGCAGAAAAAAATTGAAGTCATGAAAAAATTTAACCAATTCGGTGATAAATATAATTTACTTGTAATAACATGCATGTAAATTGTAAAAATTTTTTTATTTTCAGAAACTTTTATTAGCTACCTCCAACAAAAGTAGACAACACAAATACTTACTTTCCGCGTAACAGTATGGACAACCTTTCGTCAGCTGACGTAATAGATTCAGTGGCGTAAGTTTGTCCAGAATCAAGTTTTAATATCCTCGCTTCTTTTGCTAACTCTTGAAAGTGTTTCTTGCTAACTTTGTATGGCTTAAACAGTTTTAAATACAGTTCAGCCAGCTCAGGACTCAAAGCTGGTGGCAAGAAGCGACACGCCAATATCAGCGAATGGATGCCATTCAAGAGTCCCAATGTTAGGCACCATAGCATTGCATCCAACGAGCAGATTGTTATACCAGCCCATAATGCAGACAACATGAATCCGGCTGTCAAGAAAGTGCGTAAGGCCAAGACTGATGCTTTGAAAGACCGTGGTACCACGAATGCAGCAGCAAAGAAAAAATTGGCTGCCTGTAAAAAAAAATATTATTTATCATATTTGTTAAATTATCCACTTGGGATACTAAACTTTATATCTATTTATAATTTCAGTTAGATTCTAATAAGTATAAGTAAGAAATTTAAAAACGTACTTATAAGAAATTATGTTTATGATAGATATATATAATTTCTTGTACATGGTAAAATTTAATTTTCTATTTCTGTAGTACTTGAAAAATAATACAACGTTCAAAAGCGACACTTTACCCGTTTTTCAAGCGTACTATAAATGCACAATGAAACGCCTTTTATTTTATTAACGAACAAATTAAAGGCTTTTCATTCATTAGTATTCCTTTAAATTGGTTAAGCTGCTCAAAGATGGTTTGGAGAACAAAGATAAAACAAATGGAACGATTTAGAAGGGATTCGCAAGGATGAAAAAGGTCATAGCCTGGAGCTTGTAAAGTTATATTCTTCACCTGAAACAATTTGTGCTGAGCAGCTTCCCACTCATCGCAATAGCTGGCGGTTACATGGACTGTGGTGTTGAGCTTTACAGTGACGTTGCTAGGCTCGGTGCTATTCCAAACATCTATCAAAATGTCTGTGTAATTTAGATCATTGAGAAAATAATTTCCCGGATTGCCAATGTCGCTGTAATTAAAGGCGTAGCTTTCAGTCGAATAAGGCGTTGACGAGGAAGTGATGAACGACGTTACCGATGAATTTAAAACAAGGCTGCTCGTGGGTGTCGGTGTGCTGGTCGTATTTGCCATTTTATGTTATGAACACATGGCACAAACCACCACATCCCTCGTCTAAAACATATTCAGCAATGAGACTTATTTCTTGTTTTCATCAATCAATTTAAATAATAATAATAAATGTAAAGTAAATGTGTAATAATGTAATGTGCTAGCATTTATCAAACTGTTTGAAGACTTCAGTACTACCATATTTTTAATACAATACATCAACTTAGAATAAATTTAATCACAATCATAAGAAAATGATTAAATAACAATGAAGCAAATAATTTTAATTTGAAAATATTAATTTGCATCATCTATTTATTTCATTTATTTGTTTACATAAATTTAAGCATAGTTTTATTCATAGAAACCAACGGATTTATTCATATAGTGTAAGTGTTATTTAGATCAAGTGTGAACATTACATTCATTTAAGTTAAGTAACTTTTGTCAAGCCGAAAACTTATTTGGATTATAAATTTCCACTTATTATAAGATTGACTTCATTATAGACTTAGTAACCAAAACCTATTATTAAATGCAAGTAGTGATAAATGAATGATAATTTATATCATTGTGAATTTGCGAAATTAAACGTTTTGTGAAAATTTACAATTGTAAAAAATTAAAATAAATTTTTGTGGATTTTTTAACGATATATTTGAGCATCATTTATTATAACAATTCATGAAGAAGATAAAATTCATCAAATATGATCTTTGTGCAGTAAATTTAAACAAAGCCATTAATTCCAATAGAAAACTTTTCCTCCTTGTATTTCTGCCGCAAATGTGTACTAACATATATTCTACCTAGTGGAATATTTATAGAACTACTGCTTTCGTTTACTTATGTGATACACTCTGCTAATTTATTTCGTGTGTACTGTTTTTCTGCGTGCTGTCTTAAATGTTGTACAACAATAGTTATTGATTGTTTCTCTGTAGTAATAACAATCAAGTAAAACTACTTTTAAGTAAAAAAAAACATACAATTTAGTTAAGTGTTGCTTGTTTTACATAGAAGCGTAATTTGAAATATGTAGCAGTTTAAACGTTAATATGAATAAAAGAGTCATTTGGTTTTTGTCACTCGTGGTCGCAGTGGTGGAAACAATAAATTATGTCATGGCCCATTATTTCATACTGGACAAAAAATACAATATACTACAAGCTCTACGCGAAATATTGTTTTCTTTTTCTGAAAAGTATGTGGTAGAATGATAAAAGCTGACATTTCAGCTCTTTTTTCACGAAACAATTAATTTTTTTTCATTAGAATTTCAGCACTAACCATTTTATAGCCCTTAAAAGTGTTGTACAAACAAACTCAATTAAGATTAATATTGGATAAAATCTCAAAGAACCATGTTTTCAAATTAAGCTAACAATGAATCATGGTCAAAGATTCAACTTTAATATCTTTTTCATATACAGGCTTTCAATCTCCTTTATACTTTTTCAAGTTTTATCTGAGTTTCTCTCACCCTTTGCGAATTTCTCGATCTTTTCATTATTCAGAAGAGCTTTCACAAGAAAAAAACGGATAAGCCCAATACACCGTTACAATAAATTGCGGTAAATTGTGAAAGCAGATCTCCTGCTTCGTATTTGAAATGAAATGTATTGTGTATAGAAAGGCTTTCACGTCCAGTCATATTATTTGCATAATAAACGCCATAGAAAAGTAAAAGCAACGAAAAGAAAATATATAAAAATAATCAAATTCCACATTTAATGCTTTTTCTTTCTTTTTTTTTACGTTTGCAATTTAAGTTCACTAAAAACAAGATTTTATCATTTTCTTTTAGTATATACACGTATACTTGTTATATATTCTAAACTATTTGTTTTTACAAGAAAATTTATTTGAATGCAAACTGAGGCACAATCGGCATGAAAAGTACTTGTACTTTGTCCTCATTAAATGTAGAAAAGACTTCATGAAGCACTTAACATGGTTTATTTGACAACTTGCAATTAAATCATAATTACGATGAAATGCAAATATGAAAAATATCAAACAAAAGTTGCACAAGCGCAAAACAAGTACTAAAGCTCAAACATAACTTGAAATAATCCAGCCATTCGAGTAAACAGGCCGCAATTACTCGGCGAACTTTTGGTATTTTTATATCTACATCAAACCGTTATAACGATCAACGTATCCTTGAATTAACTCTCTGGTTTGATACTTTTCAAAACTTTTGCAAAAACATGTTTAAAGATATGTCAAAGTATACACAAAGTTCATTTCCATAAAAATTATACAGATATTTAAAGCTTTGTGGTCAAATGCCTGTTTCAAAAACTATAAATAATGTAATTATTATCATCAAATTGAAGTTTCAAAACTTTCTTTCGTTGTCTTTTTAATTCAAACAAAACTCAAATGTGCTCTAAATAAGCGCAAGGAATGAGTATAATTTACTGAAACTGTTTTTGAAAACAAAAATATAATGCAAACTATTACGAAGAGACGAAAATAGAGACATAAAATAGATAGCACAGAGTTTCGACACAAATAATGAAAAGAAATGTTCCTTTTTTACCCAGTTTTGAGTCAAAAGTTGCCCATGTCTGCTCACACGTTTACTGTTCTACTTATTCAAACAGACAAAATTGTTATGTTACTCCAATACAACTTATGTTGAAGTTGCTTAAGTGAATCTTGAATTTACGTAATTTTGTGTAACGCTAAAATAAGTTATATAAGAATTACAGAACATTTTTCTTTGTGCAAAATATAAATTTGATTGTTTCTTGAATGCTAATTGAAATGAAAAAGTTGTTGAAGTAAAGTTTGCAAGTTCTTTGAATTGAAAACAAGTACTCAAAATAATCATGTTCGCATAAACATATTATCTGCAACTGCTGTTTCCTACTGAAAAACAGGTAAATTAGAATCATACAAGCGTCCTCACCTATACATCCGTCGCGAATGAGCGTCGCGTAGCACTCACAGTTGCTCGACGGTAAGGCTGTTGCACTGACAAGTCCGTTCGTTGTACATGAATAAAAAATGGGCCTAAACGCGGGGCTCGCGAAATTCGTTCTCTGATATGCACCACGCGTCAACACTGGCATCACGGTTGCAGCGTCCCACTTTTCGGCCGGCATAAATGCCATTCGATCACCTTGGGGTTGACGTTTCGCCAGGCAAAGTCATCGCGACGGGCTTTTCGTCGAGTAAACGGCGAGCCGAGTCATCGACCCGCGCGTTTCCGGGGAAAGCCACTGTTTACGTTGCCCTGCTGACGGACACCATGCCATGCCAGCGATCGTTTTGTCCTTGTCGCCTGCGCGCGACTCCCACGTCCCAACCACGTTCAAATATCTCGTGTCATAACAACGCCAGTGGTGACCTTATACCTCCGGGGATCGCGTGACTTTGCCCGCTTTTTCTCCGCTAACCACCCCGTCCTTGTTGGCTTATTTATCGTCGCCCCACGACTTCTTTAGTCTTCGTTTTCTTATTACTTCGTTGCCTTTGTTAGCTCAACTTTATCGTTCTTTGTTGTTTGGAGAAACGCGAGGCAGCGAAGGTGCTGACGAAGTGGATGCAAACAAGTCGAGTATCTCGGACGGGTGCGCTCGCGAGACTGAGATCCTTTCGGAAAATCCGAGATAGCGCCACGCCCTCCCTCGCAGGTGGCAGCACCCAGCGCGAGCTTATCAGTCGTCATCGAGCGGCGAAGGGGCTGCAATTTATTGCCAGTGAAATGGCGCTGTTACGGCGTTAGGTTGTCGGGATGTTATCGATGACTATTGGCCTGTCGGCGCGAGGCGACCGTTGTAGTTCAATTGCGCCTCGCGCTATTTGCATTGGTAATCAGCCGAAGGTTTGGAAAACGGTGTTCCAGCGACGAGAGGGTTTAAACTTTAGTCTATGTCCTTGTTGGACAAATGTAATAGGTGCAACGCATTCGCGTTTGAATTTTTTTCAACTTTTTTAGACCAGTTGTGGTTAAAATGTAATTTATTTTTAATAAACTTCTCATGAAAGATCCTTACCTGTATCAACAGACCTACTTCTCTTTGGGATCTATGAGTTTTTCGATAGAAATGCTTACTAGGGTTGAATTTAAAGATGGTGAATTTCGATCGCAAGTTTGCTCCTGCTATTTGTCAAATTGGATGTGATTGTCTGAAAAAAGAAAAATTAAACAAATAGAAGACTGTACGTAATTAATGCATTGGAATTAAATTATTATATATTCATAATTTGTTAGATTTTCTGACCTAAAACCTTACAATACCATGCCACAAAACATTAGAAATCTGTGATGAAGTTTTTAACGTTGTACAATAAATTTGAAACGTTTAACAAGTAGATTTTGTATAGTTTACTTATAAATATATTATTGTTTTATATTAACGATTCTATACAAACGATTCTGAAATTATAAATAAAAGGAATCAAAATGACTGCAGATCGCGACGTAAAGATACAAAGTTATATTCATTGATTGATATAAAAAATAATGTTTTTTTGGCAAGAAAAATGTTATATTCTTTTTTTTTTTTTTTTTTTTAATTTTAAGACTTTCTTCTTAAAACTATTTGCGGCTGCCACGGCTAATAAATGTTTAATTCTTTTGTAGGAGCGCACTTCTATACAAAAACCAATGAAAATGATACAGGCTAGCCCTGCCACTTTGTACTATTATATTGTTGATGTAGTAATGATGTGAAGCCTGTTTCTTTGACACAGCTTACGATTGTGCCTACCTTACACTGGTTCAGATGAAGGC
>JABFOV010002383.1:0-20135 GCA_022817685.1 Aradophagus sp. ZL-2020 | reverse complement strand
TGTTCGATGTCACTCATGTTATATCTCACAATCACACATCTCAAGCATGCAATACTCGCTCAATATCATGTGAACTGCAACTGTACTCTCACTTCTTCTTATATCATCATGCATGTTGACGCTATCATCAATCGTGTCACGCTGCATACTCTGCGTTGTTTTTGAGAGGTTTTGGTTTTTTATATGTTTGTGCTTTTTTTTTTTTTTTTTTTTTTTTTTTTTTTTTTTTTTTATTTTCGTTCACGCAACACAATGGATGTTATAAGCGGGCCGATCAAATTCAATGAATAATTTATAACGATGATAAGGAGTAATTTTCTAATCAAGCCCCTGTGGGAATTCCAAATTGAAATGGTTCTTTGAAATGGACCAGCGCGCGGCTTGAAATTCATCGCACGTACCGAGGACCTGTCACCATTTCTAGAACGTCGGAAGTGTAAGAAACGTGCCTCGCTGCGATAATACAACATTCTTCCTACAAGACTCTTTCGGCCCAGCGACGTACCAACGTGCTCGCAAGCCCGGCCTCGATTTCACCGTCTAATTATTCTGTTCCTTGCTATGATTGATGGCGAATTCGCAGTTGAATATTGAGTGAGCCTGCGTTGAAAACACAAATTAATTATTACACTGGCTTATGCTCAAATAATAACCAGCTGAATAAAATTTGCATTGAAATCCCTAGTAGAAATAGATGATAATAAAACTAAAGACTGGACAATAAGTGGAGTAAATTGTAAATAACAAGTTCTATCAACAATTTTAATCAACAAGAATTTAGAATATTACTATCGGTACTGAATTTATTCAGTGGCAATCATTAAAATGATGATTCCAAATTTAATCTCAATTCGGACGAGTTATTAAAAAAAATATTATAGACTCGACTCATAGATTACAAATTTAACTAGCATGCTCCTCGAATATAGAATCCCATGTCATAATTATGCACAGTAATCCAACATGAAATTCCTACATAGAGTATTTATTAAAACAAGTAAAACGGTCATAAATCTCGTTCCCTCGTCATTATTTGACAAGGTCAACGTCCCGGAGCCGCTTAAGACAGAACTTGCATTCAATAGAAGGACCGCGATTGCAAGAGCTGAATTTGTATACGATTTCATTGAGCCGATAAGAGAATTGCCATAATTTTGTGGACACGCCGGCAAACTGTATTACAAATTATAATGACCGATTTGACTTGTAGATTTCCATCGAAAGCATCCTATTGAATGTATAACTTACAATACGCCGCGCGCCTCCATTTGAAAGTTAAATGCTGCCTTCGTTTCGTTTGACGAATCTCGTTTTTCATAAACCGTTTAGACGAGTTTTAAACATTCGTCAAGATTCCGTGCGCCATTGTTGCTTCGCGCAAGTGTGTCATCGGTGCATGATAACGAGTTCCTCGAATTTCGGGCCGTGCCACGATCCCGGTGCGTGTGCGTCGCCCGAAAGAAATGGTGCCTTCGAGTTTCAATTAACTCGAGGCGACGAGAAGAACGAAATTAATGGCGGAATTTTAATGGCGCGCCGTTAAAAGATTGCTTCTCCAAACGCTGCTTGCACGGTCAAAAGAGCTTACAACGCTGAGCTGACGTTTCACTTTTATTTATTATCTATTGTTCACCAATTGAGAGCACTGTATAGGTCCAGAGTGCGTTGGAGAGAGTTCGCCATCGTTTTTGGAAACACAAAAGAACGGTCCACGAGCAAAATAAATTGCACTCCATTATGCCTCGTTTATTGTCCTCGAGTTATGGTGCAGCTCAAAATAATAAAGATGTACTAGCAAATAAAAAACTGTGCTATTATTTAATATTTAAATAATATTAAAAAGTTACATGCAAGAATTTAACTTTTGAAATCAATTAAAAAATGTGTGCCTCGAAACTGTAGTCAGTTTCAAATCAAATTCCCATGTAGTTAATCAATCAATATATATTATTATTAGACATTGATCAATTATATTAAGCATTAATCTGGCAGTTACTTTTTTCGCTCAGGGAATCGTACCTAAAACCCTACTTGACATTTTAATTAAAAACTCAGCCTTTGTTCCAACCAACTTAAGTTCCAATTTGCATTACAATTAAGACGCAACTGTGTCTATTATAAAAGCTCATCTGTGATTCCATGTAATAGCTTAATGTGAAAGCATGCAGAAGATTTTAAATAAAACTTTAAATTTAGAATTCAGGATTATCATTAGGAAATTGACGTAACAGAAATAGCTTGCTAGACTAGTTTGAGTTCTTACATAGATGTTACTACTTCCAATTCCTAGATGAAATTTCAATGGGAATTCAAAACAGAACTGCATAACATCTGGGAATCTACCCTTTTTTCCCCAGTTGAATCATTTTAAAGTTTTTAGCTAATCTGAATCTCAGCTTACAGCCGAGCTAATATTCTTGAACACGATTCCTTCATATATATTTTTTGAAAATATTGTATACTTTCAATTACAACCAATGTCTCATTCAACAGCTCAAAGAATCACGACGATTCAGCTGGACGGTGTCCAGTATTTCGTCTCACGAATGAACCCTTACAGTCCGGAATTGAACTACTTCTTGGCCTACCAGTATTGCCGGTCGTTGGGTCTGCAGTTGGCCTCGTTCGAAACACGGGAAAAGGCCGACACAATGACGCAGTATTTGAAGAACGCGGGCTACACCAAATACGACTTCTGGACTTCCGGCAATAAGCTGGGCACGGACATGTTCTTGTGGATGAGCACGGGCTTGCCGTTCAATGCCACATTCGATTACATGCTCAAGCGACCTGGGAACAGACCCGCGGACGTGCCACCGGGCACGGAACCCCAGAGGGTCGCAAGGGAAAGGTAACATTCAATTAGCTTTACCTTCGTTTGCAATTACTATCATTTCGTGTGCAAATTGCACCGAGTTTTGCAAAGTTTGAGAAACTTTTGTGAGACTGCATGAATATAATACACATGGTAATATATGAATATGCTTCATTATCAAATTTGTAATAATAAAGCCGGTTACATATGCTACTAACATAACGTCAACAAGAATTCCTATAATTTAAATTTAAAAAATCGATTCAAAGACAAAATTTCCAACGCTACTTTGAATGTCAAATTACCTTAAATATAAACTACGTTTAATATCTTTTTTAAATTCCACAAAACAAAATGAATTTCTTTATGAAATACATTTTAAGTTTATAGAATGATAATAAGTTATGTTGAATTAAAAAAGAAAAAATGAAAAAAAATGTAGAAAAAAATTGTCATTGCTTGTGAGTAAGCATTAATTCATCCCCGGAAGTGTGCGTCCGTACGTGACGAAATTGCCGATGATCTGAGATTTGTCGTGTCTTTTTACGCAGCGGCGACAGCGGAAGTGCGGACGGATGCGTGGCTATGGTGGCACCGTCCTTGCAATGGGAGGCTCAAGACTGCACGCTCGTGAAAGATTTCATTTGCGAGCAGACGAGATGCTATTACTACAATTACGGCAGCATTCCCGTATCGGCCAATCAGGGGTAAGAGGTGAGATATTTATTTTACACACAAACAAAACAATGGGTCCAAGGGAGCGCGGTTTTAGATAGCTTTCTTAGACATTTACCCGAGCTTCACGTTCATTACGCTGCTTTTTACATCAGTCCGTCAGCTCAAGATGTTATTAAACGTTCATTCAACGTTTTTTTTTGTTTTTTTTTTGTTTTTTTTTGCACATAGACCAATTGCAAACATTTTTTGTCTTACTCTCTGAAAAATAATTTTGTAATTTTTATCATGGCAGTTGCTTCAATGATGAGCCAGTTTTTGCTGAAAGATAATTAAATTTTATTAGTATAAATCTTGGACTTTAATATCCCTTTCTTCGGTTCGTTAACAGTAATAAAAACATTGTAAATATATTTACCTTTCGTTTGATGAGGTACATTGTTGATGAAAGCAGAACATAAATACACACTGGAACATGACATCTGACACAAACTTTGAAATAAATAGATTAACTCATATTCCCATTGATTCGTCTAAAATGTTCGCAACAACTACATGCATAATAGACGCTTTGAGTAGCATAACAATTTGATTAATTAACAAACTAACATGTAACAATGACGTGTGGAGAAACGTTCTGGCCGAGAGAGTGGCGGAAAGGCTGTCGAAAATGGTTTGTTGAACTATACATTTAAGAGAATATATATTTATGTGTAATGAGTGCACACATCTTTATCTTATATACTTTACGCATTAAATAATTAAATATGATTTTCAGTTGAACATGGGAGTTTCTGTATTACCAGTTGCTGTTAAAAACTTGTACAGTGATAATGTAAGGGTTACAAATTGTATATTAAATTAATTAATTATCAAAACAAAATTTAGTTACTGATTTAGCTTCTCGTTATTATATTTTTATATTATATTAAAATTTAATGATCACAGACAACAAATATTAAATGATATTTACTAAGTTTTACTAATTGTAAATACATTTAAGTGAAACTTTTTTCTTCAATAAGACTTATGTTGAAACTATTTGATTTCCTTATCAATGTTAACAAAAAGCAAAACACCTAAAGTAAACCAGCATTTCAAATTTTGATTTAAATCCAAAGGATTACTTCTTTACCATCCCATAATATTACATATTATTCCAAATGAATTCCACAAATAGTATATCCCACATATAACTGAATCCGATCTTTTAAAAATATCATATTATCAAATAATCACAATAATGTTGTGCACAAATTGTTTTATCAAGAATATGAAAAATATTACTCACGTCTAACGGGAAAAAACCTTTGCATCAAAATATAAAAATATTTATTCATTTTTTAATCACCAATATAAATAAAAGTAGAATACTTCTCACAATTTACCAAGTACGTTTTCATACAAACATTTTTACCGTTATAATATTTCATTCTTCAGTCATCAATAAATCGTTTTTGGATTGTCAGGAGGACTTTCTTAAAAATTTTCCCTTTCAATCAAAACATCCATCAAATCGAAAATCCCGACCACTGTAAAATATCAATCAAGCCACTTTGACAGGCCCAAACCACAACCGGCCAGAGCGATTGCCCCCGGTCGTTCCCACAAAACTGAGCCAACGTTCTTTCAGAAACCGTCGACCGTACGTGACAACAACCGCAGCGCCGGCCGGAAGCCACAAACCAGAGGAGGATGATAAGCAAGAAGACAAGGAAGTGACCAAGGAAGATGGCACCACCTCGTCGCTGAATGAGCACGAGGAGCAACAACAGCCGGAAGTGCAAGAAGCAGATGAAGAAGAAGAAGAGCCGGCCTTGGTGGAAGAAGAGCAGCAGCAGCCTGACGAGCCGACCTCGACGAACAACGTGCCACAGGACCCGGTGATCAGTCGCCTGGCGACGGTGTTGCCGATGGCCAGCGGCCGAGGCGACTACGAAGAGACCAAACCGGTGATCATCGAGAAAGGCTCGCGGCCCGAGCACATCCCGGACATCGCGAGCCTCTTCGCGGACACGCCGGTGTCGAGTCAGCGCAAGAGCAACGTCTTCGAGGGCCTGGAAACCCACGAAATCCGGTCGCTGTCGCGCTCGAGCGCCAACTCGCCGGTGCTGAAGATGGAGCACCGCGAGGAGACGGTCAACGACGAGCCCGAAGAGGAGCCGAACAACGACCTGATGGACGCGCGCACCATCGGCCCGTACGACAGCGCGCAGGATTACCAGGGCGACCAGGCGGAGCTCGGCCAGCCGGTGAAGGAGCAAGACGACGATTCCAGCACCATCCTCCCTGAAGCGGAACCGGCCTACAGGTACAACATCAAGGTGCGCAGCAACGGCAAAGTATTAGATCCTCCGTCCAACAAGTAATCGTAGTTGCGGCCGCGCCCGCGTGGCGGCGCGACAATCGAACTGACATTACCAGCATTTATCCTCGGATCCAAGCGTCCTTTTCTTGATAACCGACGACCGACCGACAGTCAACTTCACCGTCTGTCAACTTCAATCCTCAAAGAGATCAAGATTACGGCACCCGTAACGGCTCATTCGTTTCTTACCCTTGGTTCCCGGGTGATGCTCTTTTTCGCAGCCGAGAAACGAACGATCGGTGGCGCCGGCGGACAGTCCTCTTCGTTCACTCGTATCAGTAGTTTCTCTCCCGTTTTATGTCCCTTTTTACCTTATCCCTACTCTGCCTCTCCTTTGCGTTTCTCTATTATTTCGTTTTCTACTTTAACGTACCAATTCGACTAGTTGTCCATTCGTGTAACATACGCTCGCGGCTAGGCATTTGCGACGCAATCTGGGTGGGATCGCAGGCATTACTAACAATTAGGCTCGTGACAATTAATCCACGGCTCTCCACGGTGTCGGGCTTGCGGGGTCCGCCGGCGCCACATGAGCAACACAGCGCGCAACACACGCCGATCGGACTTTTGGTTGTGCCACTTGTGCGTCACGTCCGCAAGACGAAATGTTTTGTCAGCGCCGGAATCTTTCTGTCATCCGGACGTGCGACGTCGCCGATATACAGCACGGTTTTCGCAGACCTTTCTTTTTCATTAGGATTAATAATTTCATTACCTACTTTTATATATATAAATATTATATATATAAATATATATATATATATAAATATATATATATGACCATGTACTGATTTGTAAGAGTAAATACAAATAAAGATATCGATCCATTTTTGTACGACTCGTCAGTTACTTACCAGCCGTTGATTACGCCTTCGATGTTCAGCATTGGTACAATTTTGAATATGTAATCATTGCGCAGACTTACTGCATAGGGTGAATTACTGAGTAAGCTCTCCAAAGTCCCTTGCATCACCCACGAGGCATTACTTTCACCAGGATGTACTCTCGACGTTAGGAAGATAATTTTTCGCTTCTACGAGAATAAACGATACAATGTCAAGCAGTTTTGCTATATATTATAAATATATTCAAACGTTAGTACATTAATTAATTTTGACATATTTATTAGTGAAGAATATGTTTAAAGCTCTTTATAATACTGTCTTAATTTACTTTTAATATTTAGATGATACAAAAGTAATTTATTAACACTATATAAGTCGTCCAATAGTATGTTTAATAGAATATATCTATATAACGATAATGAACTAACTATAAGAAAATTTACAGAAAGATAATTGCAATAATTAAATATATACTGAAATATATGCCTAATTATCGAATTAACGTGAATTATAATCTGATTATACTAATTAAACATTGAAGTAATTAATGTAAAAATTGCAAATGTAATAATTATCAATACATTTTGTATGCAATCATAATAAATGGGTTTTACACACCTGTATCGGATTACTTGTAGAATTAGGTGCAGTAATGGTCAGCAATGGATTCTCGTTTCCATTTAAACTATCGCACAAGTTTTCTATTCTAAAGTACACGCCAGCGTGTGCAGTGGACTTGCAAAACTTCCAAATGTTTGTCATTAATCGACTATACGTGTATGGAAAGTGATACGCCAAATAACAGACATCGTGTGTGTGTTTAAATGTTACTGTAAATGACGTTGTCAAATAATTTTTTCCTTTGTTAGCTTTTTGGTAGCAATTGCGGTAATAACAGATATCTGTTCCAGTTCTAACCCAACCAGGTCTACCCAACTGTGCTTCGATCACACTGAATAAAATCGGTTTCATTCCAAAATTGAATTGCGAATTAGCTTTCTCACAGTTGACGATATTAAATGTGTAAGGAATATCAGCCTCCATGTTGGACACTTCAAAATAAAACCACTGATGACACGATGTACTGTTTACATCAGGAGTAAGAATCAAATCATATTCCCTGGCGCCGATCTGAAATACATTTGAAATTTTAACATAAAATTCAGAATTATATTTAAAGTTGACAAAAAGGTCCTTATTTACCTGAATGACTTTCCTTAAATTGCCACTTTCAAATCGCGACTCAAATTGCAACTGATGTTTGGATTCGTATTCTCTTTTGCCTGTGCGGATTTCATCTATATTACAAAGAATTTTATCAACCTCAGTGAAATTTTGATTACGACTTTGGCTTGTTAGAAAGTCTAAATCGTAGATGGTTTCCTGCATAGAATTTCCAGGATGAAGACCTCTTTCCACACAAGTTAACAATTTTGACCGGCAAATCTGACGGTCCTTGCTATTCAGTGGCTCCGCAACTCCAGAACCGTCGCCTCCAATTAAGTCAGGATATGCTACTTTGACAAACTGAGTAACACTTTTTACTTTACTAGCTATCAGGCAATAAACGTGCTGTTCTGGCAGATTTGAAGGCAAACTTTTCATAGTTTTCAATTCATTTTCAATACCCGTATAACAAACATTATCTTGCGTCTTGTTTTGAGTGAAGTTTTTTGGATTCGATTTCAAAAGTTTACTCCTTTTCATTCGAATCGCGTTCTTCTCTTCTTCAGTGTAATAAGTACTATTCATAGATTCATCTAAACAGGACGTCGCATGACAAAGTTGGGCTTGTAAAGAACCTAACTCTTTGAAAAAAGTATTGTAACTATAAAAAGAAAATAGTGTTAATTTAAATAAATATTTTTGACATAGATGTCATTGCATTAACCATTTCTTTCACTCACCTAATGAGATCTTCTTCTGGTCTTTGGAAATCGATAACTCCTGCAAAGAATTTACTTTCGTCTATCTCGTCGCCCAATTTCTTATCTTTTCTCGTATTGACACAGTCTTCATCGTCGTCGTCACAGGAATCATCACTGTAAGGTTTGGTCTGAGACGCCATACTATATGCCTGCATAAAAATACCATCAATTTCGATTTCAAATATTTTACCTTTGTCTCGTTCTTTTAATATTTTTATAAATATACCTGACTATCGATATCACTACCACTTTCAACGCTACTGGCCCTGGTTGAGGATCGAGGTAGTGGAAACCTTCAATGTATAAAGGAAAAATTGATATCGTCAAAGAAAATGTTATTAGTAGAATTGTTGGTACAAAGACTATTGAAATGTACCTCGCAGGCGACATTTCTGGCACAGGCAGCTCTTTCTTTTCCATACATTGATTAATGATTCCACACACCCGTGACAGTAGGCAATCGTTTGTTTTATCTTCAGGGCAGTTTGTACAAAATCGATAAAGCAATTGTAATCCACCGTTAGACTTAATCGCTTTCCTTCCTGATTCTGTTAAAGATAACAATTATATAACCGTCTGTTAATTTTTAACAAATAACAGCTTGATTGAAACAAATAAAAGATACAAAAAATGAAAAAGTAAAATAAAATTGTTTAACATACTTATAACGCAAATATGTTGCAGTGTGCTTAAAGAATAATTAAAAATTTTGAGCTTAATTTGACTGTCGATCCTTTCCCATCGTTCAAATATTCGCATGAGCAACTGAATCATGCCGATTTTTACAAATTTTGTACAGCATAATCCTGAAAAACAATTTTTTGAGTAATGTTTAAAATGAAAAAAGAATACAATATTATCAAAGATAAAAAATTGATACGTACTATTTGTTGTAAAATATTTGCAACATTCCATTAAAGTTTTGAGTTTCATATGTGGCGTGTAGCCAAGGTGGACGAACGTTTTTTCTAAGGTATTCATTACACCGCTTCTAACCAAGGTTTGTAAACAAGAAGCTGCAAAAATAAGTGTTACTAAGTACAATGCATCACATCCATACATAAAAAAATGGCTCAGTTCATTAATACTTACAGTTTTGAGCTAAGTTTTTCATGATTAATAACAGGGATAATAGCGTCATGTTTTGATTGTAATGCTGCTTCAATAGATTATGAAAAAGTTTTGTCGCATTAAGCAATTTAACTTTGATAGCAAATTTTGAATCCTTTTGAGCAATCTGCAATCAAAAATCACATTTTAAAAATAAATTATAACTAAATTTGTGATGAAATATACAATAATCAATCATTAAATTATAACAGTTAAAATACCTTAACACAAGTATAATTTCGTAACATAATATTACATTTACCTGTCCTAAAATCCACAAAATCTCTTGAACCAACACATCAGAAGTTATTGTTTCAGTGTGTTGGCTACTAGCTAAAAGTTTAATTAGAATTTGAGTTCCTCCTAAGTTGATAAATTGTGTTAGAACTAATCGGCTATTATTCTCTGAAACGTAGCAAAGATTATTAGGAATTTTAATTACATCAAAAAACGTTTACTAGTATAATATCTATTTCAAAGTCCTACTATTACTTACTCGTATTACTTTTAGTCTTGCAGCCTTTCAGTTTTTTCTTTGGACTTCTTGGGGCGATACATTCATGCAAAATGCCCAGTATACTACAATTTGCTACGTTATCTCGACCATTCTAGAAATATTAAACAATGGTTATTAACAATTTTATATTTCTCATAACTTATTTATAATTGGTGAGAGAATATTGTCAAGATTACATTCATTAATTTCTATTTAGCAAACATCCGTTAGGCTATTATCGACTCTAACACAACTACTTGCAATCCAACTTGATTATTTGTTTACAGTAAAACAATGCCCTGCTCAACTCGCCGCTGATCTGATTATTTATTGTTAAAATCTATTATTGACATGGTCGCTAGGCCAAGAAAACTGAATTCACATCGTTAACACGCGCCTGACGTAAATGATAAATATACATTTCTAGGTCTCGCGTCTCACAACCGTTAGAAAGGCGGAAATTGGAACAAATCCTCCCCCTCCCCCTATCATTACCCTTCTTTCTCTTTGATCAGAATTGGAGCCAAAAAACTTAAAACACAACCTTACGCTAGTTCATTGTCAATTAGAATCATACTCCAGAAACCCTACATCTCGGTCAACTCTTGACCGAATTATTTTCGCCATGCTTCATGCAATGAAATTGGTCACAGGCTGCTAATCAAAGTTTAGTAAGCCTTCTACGATCGTTCAATAACAATTAAGGGATTCTCGAGACGAAAAAATCCTGACAAATGATCTAGACAATGTTTCTTACTTTTTTCTAGCGGTACCATTTCAGAAGGCACACTAACATTTGATTATTCTATTTTAAAATTTGCCTTAAAAGTAAAATATTTGAATTTATGATATTGAAATAAATAATTATGCCTTTCGGAAATTGCATCGCACTGTTGCAACAGATGCAAAAATATCTATCGTTATGAAAACGGCTTTTTTCCATTACAATCTACAGTCTTATTCCAGAAAGTCATTAAACCGTTGGAAATGGAGAAACGGCGAGTCGGAAAAAGCCTTGATGCAATTTCGGTGAAGTGAGAAGCGTATTTTTAGTAGGAGTTGAACGCCTCGCGCCGAGGTCCTTGACACCCTCGAGTGCATCGCGATCGATCTTCGGCGCCGAGGCACGCGAAAGCTTTTTGCAATTTGGAACAATAAAGGCGCCATCTCTCACCTCCAGTGCCATCACCAACGTCTCCATGGCTCCCGAGTTTTTCTGCCACACCCTCTCCATAGTCCTTTCCCGAGTCTTCTTATCTGGAATTAGCAATTACAATCTATTAGTAAACTGATTTACTACCGTTTATGGAATCTACAAATAAACGACTATATTATTACTAAAAGAAGAATTATTCAAAATAAACTATTTTATATAAAATATAAAAATATGTAATATTGTTACTTTATAATAATATTACACAATAAGATCAATGAACAAGTAATTTAGTAATTTTAAAATTGTGCCTTCTGTTTACAAATAAAATCAACTTAATCATGAGTAAGTTCCCAACGTTCTTTCATCAACGAATTCAAACTTGAAAAAACCGTTTCAACGCGCCATCTGCATTGAAACAGCGTACCTCTGTACGAAATAAATAAATATACAAATATTTACAAATAAAAGTAGAATTTAATTACAATAACTTCATAACTATAGATGACATTTCCAAACTCGAATACATTTATTTATTTAATCTTACGAAAAATATTTTGAAAATTATAATTGATTTAGAAAAACGACTACCATAAATGTGTATATGTTTCCTTCAAACAAAATGTCTCTTGCTCGAAACGATTTTACGAAAAAGACTGGCTTTTTGAGTGTAATCTAATATTTTTACGACTCTATTATATTTAAATAAAGACATATACAAATTCTAACATTTTCATACGCGAAAAATTATACACTCAAAAAAAATCCATGTTTAAATCTTTTTTTTTTTTTTTTACTTTTTAAAGTAAACTTGACTGCGATTTCATTTACAAATATACGTTGGAAACTTCAAGCGCGTTGTTTATTATTGGTCTTGCTTCGTTCAAAATGAAATTAAATTACAATTAAGAGCGGCGCGTTTCGCAGACAATGATCAAAATGTAAGGTCACTTCCCGAACCACTTGTACTACAGGGTATCGGAATTAGCCACTTGTGTAATTACAGTCAATAAAAATAGTGCCCGGTCGTGCGTCTCGCTCGCGTCAGACGCCGCGAAGCCGGCCCTCTCCGTCGTCGGTCATCCGATCGACTTTATTCTTGAATACGTGGGGTATTAATTGACCACGTTTATCGCCGTATTAATACACCCAGACGTCGAACGAAGCCGCGACAAAAGTCCAGGCGACACCGACGCCGAGAACCCGCGTCAAGAATTGAGAATCGCTTGCCAAGCCTTGTCAACTTATTGGCCTAGCAGACCTTTCTCTGATTTACCCCAATTACACGCCTCACGATGTCTCACTTCATTACGGTTACGGATCGTTATCTCATAAGTCGTTTCGAAATCCAACGACTGCCTCGGACCGAAATTTCAATCATCGACGAAACCAGAATCGACAAATCTGATCAATTTGTACGATGTTGCGAAATTCGTTTACATTTTTATGATTTGAATGAATATAAATATCGACGAATGAAAAATTAAATGTTAAATTAAAAAATTGTTAGAAATATTTTCAATATTTCTCAAGTTTGAATAACATATTTATTAGAATTGAATTCAATGATTTATGTTCAATGATATTTATATTAAATGATTTATATTCAATGATTTATTCAATGATTTTACCAGAAAAACATCAAATTCACAACTCGAGTAATTAAATCAGTCATTTAAATGTTTGCCAATAAATGATGTAGGTTTTAATTGGTTTTTGCCTTTGATAAAAACAAAGGGTGAAATCAGAGTAAAAATGAACATCACAATACAACATTTCTAACAACTCACCAAATAATTATCAAAACGAATTTCAACTCAATATTCATTAACCAGCTGCCTATTCGCAGTTGCAATTATCACGTTTAACTTTGTATCAGTGTCAATTAAAATTAAAAGTCTATTACAAAACTTTGCAAAACGAATAAACTTGTGCATAACTGCAACGGGGCTTTCGTGAAACAACGCAATGTGGCGAACTTTTAAAAGTTTCAGCGATCAACGAGGAAATCAAGAGTCGATACACGGCTGTGCCTCGGAAACACGTGTCGGATAAAAGTATGAGCGATGACGAGGACTTTCCAGTCGTGCGAAATTTAACGACTCGCGAAAGCCATTAGCTTTAATAGTTTGACTTCGACGAAAGGTCGCGTCGTCAATTAAATAGTGGACCTGATTCGCCAAGTGACGTCACATTTGTATCTCGCTTTATCACCCGACGCTGAAACACATTCAAAAATACTTGACTATTTGCACAACTTCTGTCAGACTTCTGGGAAAGAAAAGCGTCGCGTTAGAGTCGAAAATGAGATTAAGAAATCAGATTATTATATTTACCGGAAGACGTGGCGCGTGAATAAAGTCGAGCTGCCACGGACCGGATCGTGTCAACGTTCTCTTGTTTGTTGGAAGAACAGATACGCAGTTTCGCGAGCAAATCATCGTTTATTATATCGTCGGCATACTTGGTGTTAGGTGTCATGGCACTGTAACAAAGAACGCAAAATTATTTAAAAAGTCTCTCGGGTCGTCTTTGCGATCCCTCGCTGTTGGAACGTTGTTTCACACAATGCAACAAAAATAATGAACTCACTCCAAAATCATTTGTTCGTTTATTAATACGCATTGTTTTGCAAACACATTAAGTTCTAACTTTACAGCGGGGGCTTGGAAACAATCAGACTTCGTGCAAGTTGATAATCACAAACATTAAACGTGCCATGAGTAACAATCTATTGTTTTCTATAATATTAAAAATTCACAAAACTAACAACGAATCAAATAATAATAAATGTTATCATTACATTATATTATGATTTAATTAATCTACATTGTACAAAAAGTAACGAACAGGCAAGCAATTTTTAATTGCAAAATATTAACATATTTATCAATGAAAAATAAATCGTTTGACGCGCTGTTAAATGCGCTGCACAAACTTAGCGTCGATTAGTCGGGGGGAAAGTAAGATTAATTGGAATTTAATTGACACGTCGAGTGAATGGGTCTAATTATTGCGGCGAAATGGAAGAGCTAGTATCAATGAAAGTCGAAAAATGGTTGGCCAGTAGCCAGATTCAAAATAGAGTCCTGCGGTGTCCCGTAATTTGCATTTTAACACAACGCAGCCATTCGCGACGTTGGTCAATAAATTTGCGACCAACAATTTCGTTCGACAGCCGCTGTCGTCGTCTAGTCCATCCTGCCGGTGTGTCAGTAGCGATCCGTAAAACACGTAAATCTTATTTTCAAAAAATTAAACATGCGAAGTTATGTCAATTTTCATTCACTATGTTTTTATGTCTGTCATGAATTTAATGCAATGGACATTCTGTCTTCCTTTTTGTGGTCAATAATAATTGGAGAACATTGCACAGAAAAAGGTTTGGTCGTTTTTACCAAAATTTGGTAATTGTGAAATGTAAAGTCAAATTGACTTTTTTTAAATGAGGGAATCGGTTCAAAATTACCAAAGTATTCGATCTCATTATTAAAGATTTTGGCAATTTTAAACTGATTCTTTCACTTAAAATAATGAATTTGACTTTTTATTTCATGATTACCAAAATTTCGGTGAAAATTAATTAAATCTTTTTCTTTACGCAGTTTACCTCTTACATTCGTTTCAGTTTATTTTTTCATTTATTTAATGACTGCTTTATTTTTAATTTTGAACAGAAAATACAAATCAAATAAAGTTTCATAATTAAAGTTGCCTTATTTCGAAAACATTACATTACATTATTGATCTTTTGAATCGATCATTAGATATTTTTAAAATCCTAAATATATTACAAACACACGACATGTTTCATACATTCGACTTAGAGTTTATCTCCGATTTTTTTACTCGCCGGTACCCAACAAAACTACCATCATGAGTTTCTTCATTTTAATGTTTCCAACCGGAGCACTTTTATTTCTCTTCCCTGATTCACAATTCTATAACAGATGGAAGATGAAAATGTAACAGAAAAGTCACGATACATTTATAAAATGTCAAATACTCTTACATACAATGAACATTATAAATAAAAATATATACATACTTCCATAAGACATGCATGCGTTATGATTTTTCCCTCACATTTTCATTGTCGACCTATTATAAAAATGTGTATAACGAAATTCTATGTCGGTCGAATGTCCGGGAGCAAACTTACAAGCGTTATTGGACGACTTAAAACAATCGGTTATCGGCATGCGGGGGGACACGCGAGACACTGGCGAAATTACTGTTTGATTTGATGGGCCGAGTCCGGCTGCTCCTCGGGGCGCTGGTTCTCCTTGTTGCTGTTCCGTGGCCGGATCATCTTAATCGCGCGTGCGAGCCGACATTCGAAACTAGCACTAAAGCAAGAGCAAAGGGAATTACAAAAATAAGAGCTTGACGTATCACAGGTCGCGGCGCGATCGCAAAATGTGTCGCGCGCGAGTTTTCGCTTGGCGAACGGCGAACCGCGGCTGTCGCCGTTCCGAGGCGATTTGACGTTTCGGCGCTGCCAAAACTATGTTTAAATCCCAAGTACGCACGCGGCCCGGCTATTTATAGCGTGGCGGGATTTCCAAAAATTGGTGCCTTCCGAGCGCCGCGCCTTTCCACCCGACCGCGCGGGAAGAAAGTTCGCGCTCGATGTCATCAATCGCGGCCGCCGCGCCGTACCGATTCGGCGAACGCGGCCGATCGATCGCGAGGATCGGTGCTCGAACGAGGGGGCGGACCGCGAATTTTCGTCACTTCGGAAGAGCGAACGCGTTCGCGCCAATGAAACGTGAATTATTGCTAACGATCAATTACAAAAACTTGGACAGTTACGTTATTTTCTGCGAAAAAAAATTTAACGATTCTAAAAAGACAATGCAAGAGAAACTAGGGTTTATATATGTGAATAAAATGTTGGTGAAATTGATTTTCGTCGTTATTTCCAATAATTAAATTAATTATGTTAATTTATTTACGTAGATTTACGTAGCTAGAAAACTAATTACTTTGATGAAATAAACTGAACATTTATATATGAAACTATTTTATTTATTTTGTATTTATTTTATTTATTTTTATTTTATCAGAGAAAGATTTAGATTTACGTAGCTAGAAAACTAATTACTTTGATGAAATAAACTGAACATTTATATATGAAACTATTTTATTTATTTTGTATTTATTTTATTTATTAATTTTTATTTTATCAAAGAGAGATTTTGATTTACGTAGCTAGAAAACTAATTACTTTGATAAAATAAACTGAACATTTATATATAAAACTATTAAAGTTTATTTGAATTGAATACATTATATTTTAAATACAAATAAATTTTTATTATTTACGATTGAATCTTTTTTGCCTCAATTGAGAAATATTTCTTTTAAATTCAGTATTTGACTTGCTATAAATATTTATTTACTAGCTTCAAATACAAATGAAAAGAATAATTTTGTGTTAAATAATTTTTTGTCAAAAAAGTTGTTCTTGAAAAGTGTTTGTGTTATAATTGAATAAATTCATTTTTTTTTTTAAATATTCAATTAAATTTCAGTTATAATTTAAAATGTTTATTAATACTCACCGCCGATAATCAATCAATAAGTATATATTGCTGTTCAGCTTATTCACACACATGCATATCTAATATTCATTGTGCAATATACTGTTCTCGCAATTAAATCACTTACACGAGCTTCGCTATCTTTGCAACAAAGTAGAATATTATGTCCCTGACAATTTCCATGGTTGCTCACGTGTGAAAATACTCTGACGATCGGGTGTATCGCGTATATTATTTAATCTATCACCAACGGAAACGATATTCGATAGTTGTAATTTATAAGCACAACCTTATATTGCTAGTGCGATCACGTGGCACGGTTTGACATTAGTGCCAAACGTCAATTACGAGCGGCTTCATTAGAGGTCCAGTGTCAGACTTACAATTGGCCGAAGGTTTGTTCAAAAACAGAGTTCAATCGGGTTCTCTATAATACTAAACAATCTCGGAAGGTAAGAAAACACGTTTAACAAATCTAAGTAAATCATTTCGATAAAATCAAAAACGTATTAATTGCATTAATATTAATCAATCCATCGAAATTATTGAATTTAGTGATAAATTACTCAAGTACTTTTTCTTGAAATTTTTTTATAAATTAATCAAACCTGAAATAATCAGCTATTAACTTTCACGATGAATGTATCTAAATAAAATAAATCAACAAATAATAATCCTAAATGACAACACATACAAAACCCCCATCAAGTTCTGTATTAATTGTTTCCGTAATTTGATAATGATGTTAAAGTATAAACACATCTGAACGTTGCTTTTCACACGTGAAAAATGAAATTGGATCTGATTTTTTGAAAATATGTTTTGATGGTCGTTAAATCGAATTGAAGTTTTACGGCATCAACGGTTGCCAAGTGCCAAGAACAAGCTGCATCAGTTTATCAATATTTGGGATCAATGTTCTTGAGGGGCAGAGGGGATAAAAAAAGAGGGCAAAAAAGACGCTGTGCGACGAAACAAGGAAGTCATTAGTTGGGCGCGAGCTGCTGATAAAATATCGCAAACAGGTGACCGAGCTTTGGCAATGGTTTAACGCGGTTGACACATGTACCCTTAGCGATTTTCGTGCAAAACATCGCGTTTTCGATATAAATTTGGACGCTGCTTTCGCACTTTCATAACTCATCGAAATTGTGCGCCGTTCAAAATTTATGCTCCGTTTATTTGTTTATTGTCGCGCCCGGAGTCCATTAGGGAGGACATTTGTTTGCGAGTCATTTAAGCCGGGCCATTTCATCGCGAATTATTTTTGAAGAAAATTTACAATCAATTGATTGTGTAACTTGTTGCCGGCTTTACAATGTTTATACAATGTTTATGCAAACTTTTGGATGTCTCAAATCAAAAGTAATCTATTCATTAACTATTATTATTAATAATTCGTATTTTTTATTAGATTTATTAAAATAGTTGACATATAAAATGTACTAGGTGTGTATTTAATTCGCGTAATTATTTTAATTACATAATAAAATTAAGTATAATTAATGAATCATTCAAGTAGTTATCGACTTCTTATAATTGTTATGTAATTAATTGGTCGAAAATAATGAATATTTATTCCGACTATTGCACATAAGTTTCGTACGTCAGGCACATTTTAATTAAGAATCGGAAATTATGATTGAAGTATCGATTGCGAATTTTATCATCAAATGGAATGTAAAATTCATCTGAAAAAACAATTGACGTAAAACTATAAAAATAGATAAAAATAGAGAATTTAGATAGAAAATTAAAGTTAATTTTGGAATAATGTAATAGAACAAAGTAGAATTCATCAGAGCAACACCTGGAATAATGTCAAACAGTCAAAGCTATGTATAAAAATGATGGACATCAGGAAAAAGGTGAAAAATAGCCTATATGACGTGCATTTGTAATTTACACGTTTAATAATAGTACAATAAGAATAAATTTGTAAAATTTACCGAGTTCAAAGCAACGCCGTAATATTTTCGAGAACTCGCCGTAATATTTTTTCAAATTGTAATTACAGATGTAAAACAAATTACGATCATTTATTTGTTTACTTTCTGCAATCATTAATTCTACTTTTTTGAAAGCAAGTAATAATTTTTGTTAAAAAAATTAAAAAATTGAAAATGTTACAAGAAATCTTTAATCTCCAGATATCTTTCAGCCATGAACTTATTTGTTTTCAAAATTATGTAACACTTTTAGTATAGCAAAGGTAAGCGTCTAATAGCGATACAAATTGATGAGTGAACTTGAGATCATAGCAGCGATGATCTTTAAGAGTATTTTTAAATTGTGCAAAAAATTTAATGAGATGCTAGGTAATAGGCCAATTACTACGAAAATAGTGTTTCAAAACAACTTTAAGTGTGCGAATGCTAATAGAAGGCTCATGATGTATGAAATATTAGCTTATTTGATATTAAACTGAACTTTGACATAAAGTAAACAAGTTACTTTCAAGACGAATCGACCCATACAATCAAAAATTCAAAATTCCAAGAAAACATTATAAAGGTCAATGTATTATGCTGTAGATATTTTTCCCAATGAAATGTGAATATCAAAAAAACGTACACTAAAATAGAAATTCGATAATTTTATATACATGATCAAATTTAAAATTTAATTCTGAATTATTTTTGCAGAAAAAGTATTTCAACAAACTGCCTTCATTTTTCTTTATCTTAAAAACAAAACAAAAAAATTAATAATTTGTATTTCATTTAATGAAAAATATCTTTTTTAAAGTAAAGAAGCACGTACGTGAATAAATACATTACGGAACAAAGAAAATAGAAAAGTAACACGATAATACAAACGTAGTTGCAAAAGCCGGAATATGCAAAATTGATGGAAAAAATAGGTTAATCGAGGGGTGAAAATGCGCTCCAGATGCGAGATTAAACGGCAGAGCGCATGACTGCGAAACGTGTACGATTGTTCGATAATAAAGAAATGAAATACCGAGTAGGCCAAAAGAGAGAAGGACTCGACCAAACGTTCCCGTGACTCGTCTGCCGAACACTCGTGCCGATTGTTGACAAACACGGCTGAGCACTGGATTAAGAAAGTGAGGCGCGAACGAACACGAAAACGCGCGAACTCGCACGAGGGCGGCAATTATCGATCTTCGGCACCACGCGCTTTTCGTTCAAAAAAGTTCGCACGGGCATTCGGTGCTATCGTAATATTTCAATCC